>JAWPHD010014495.1:0-60933 GCA_037043455.1 Cyrtodaria siliqua
GTGCTCAACATAGCTAATGATAAAATAGAAAAATTGTCCTCGCACTTTAGTTTCCGCATTGCGCTGAAAATCTTGACTTCCACAGGTACGTCTTGCTATCAAAAAATTAACCAAGATTTTTAAGTGCACAAATGTGGTTTGTTGGGTGATAAATGGCATGCCAAATTTCTCAAGCTCTCTCCAACCATGAAGTTTTGTTAGTAAAACAATAGCTTACACGCACGCACGATCACACACACGCACGCACCACACACACGCACGCACGCACGCAAGCACGCACGCACGCACGCCCACACACACACACACGTATTCGAAAGTTGTGAATTGACCATGCCTGTGCATTCCATACTGTGTTCAATACACAAAGCGTTTTCTGCATATTTTCTCTATCCAGTGCTGTTGACTAGGGACCACATCTTGGGAAAAAAAAGTCGGTGTTCGTTGTACTTTTTTAGGGGGGGCGGAGGGGGAGGAGTGTTCACAACGGAGAGAGAACTTATACAATCCCATCCCCTCATCAAAACGATATATCTCTGAACTAACTTCGCAATGGTCAACAGGTGAAGAGGGTAGGGGTCAAAATCAAAAATCGCAAAAGAATATTTTGCTTCCTTTTTTCAATATTTAATTGTGATTGAAAGCGCAATTTTTGTCAGATTTGATAACCTATCACGCAGCTTAGTGATAGTGTTTCTCTATGGCAATTAAATGTCCTAGCGACATCAGCGCCGCTGTCGCCTCTCGTAATCATGGACAAAAGCCTTGAACCCCTCTGGTTTTCGTGGTGCATATTGAAAATACAGAAGGAAAATAAAAATACGTTTATCCAAACGTAAGAGAATTCAACCCAAACAGGTTTTTTATCCACGACGGTTTCATTTCCACGAGATTCACGTACAAATCATGGAAAACAACACAAGCGCTTTTCCCGTGCAAAACAAAACTGTGTATTGACCGAATTATTTCCATTGGCAGATAAAGATACATGTATCACTCCAACTCTGGAAACTGATAAACGCAAATGTTCACCACCCCTGTTAACACAGTAGTAGTTCAAATGTTGCAGTTATCAGAGATCAGTGTTTTAGTGCTTTTGGCTGGGGGTAAAAACTCTGGCGAATTTTCTCAACTTCTATTGTCGGGGTGCTAATTCACGGTCTTAACAGGCTAAAAGGCCTAGCTTTGTTGAAACAGGTCATTTGTTTCCATTTTCTGATATCATTTTTTTCTTGGGGAATTATGAAAGCACACCACTTTGCATATTCTTTCACTTTTCGACGCAAATGAAACAAAGTATAAAACATATGAATGGGGGGAGCTAGGTTCTCATACTGTATTGTTAGCACTGTCAGTTGAAAACAGTCATTGTGTCCATTATTATATAATTTTTTCACCGAGACCTCACTGAGTTAAAATATTGTCAAAACCCTGCAGATACACCGTAAATTGAAAAGTCATTTGCTGTTTTTGTCCATTATGCAGTATGGAAGCACATTTTTTTCACTTTTCGAAACAAACATAACAATTTGGTCTGCAGTATAGTAATGTACTGCAGATTTGAGCTTGAATTGCAGTACAATACTATACTGCAGACCAACTGGCAAATAACTGTTTCAATTTACGCGTGCATCTGCAGATTTTGACCATATACTATTTATGGGACGTAGCTCCTCATTCATTTTTTTTAAACTGGGTGAGTCGTCTCGTGTGAAAAAATGATATATAAAGGGGACCACACAGATGGACTGTTTCTCAAACTGACCAGTGCTAACAATACAGTATCATTTGGTTCCAATCTTTTTTTTATTTTTGATGCTCTTTTCACTTTTCGAATGAATTGGTGGTGCATATATTGTATCGTTAGCACCGAAAGTTGAAACAGCCATTTGTGTCCATGTTTGATATCATTTTTTCACCGAGACTCCCCGAGTTAAAAAATTGAATTGGAAGCTAGGTGTATATATCGTATTGTCAAAATCTGCAGATGTTAGCACTGTAATTTGAAAAACAATTTCATTGTGAACTTACGGAAGCACATTTTCACTTTTCGAGACAATGAAACTGTCATACACTGAAAAATTATAACAATAAAAAATGCAACGCATTCTGCTTCTTTCACGCCCCTTCAACATGACGAAGGATCTAGACAGTAAATCCTCGTTCGACCCAACCTACGCCGCCTCAGTACTTTTAATACTTTTATTCTGTAATGTAGCTTTACACCATTATGCCCTGTGATTTTGCCTGTATGTTAGTGTGCAGTTGGTTATATGCTGTTACAATCTCTACCTAGAGTTATCGTGCCTGGCATTTACATACCATGGTAGGAGGGATGGTTGGAGTGGGGTTGGGGATGGTGCAAGATGGGAGGAGGATGTCATAGCAATATATAGTCAATTTGAATTTGCTAATAGTAATTAACAGTGAATTAAAAACACTGACAACAGTTAACAGTAAATAAAGTCTAATAACATACAACGGTTATGTTTTTTTCTCCAAAAAACAGATAGCACAATATAAATTTCGCCAATAATGGTGATAACATAAATACCATTAAAACCCTGCCCCACCCACGCCCCATCCCCCACACCCCACCCCCCCCCACCCCCTCCCCCCCCCCCCCCCCCCCCCCCCACCCCCCCCCCCCCGCCCCACATCCAATAGGGGGTAGTTGCGGGATAATAGTAAACAGAATACAAAAGCAGATAACATCCATTTCCTGTTACTGAAATTACTAGGTAAATGGCTGTAATTTGGGGGAATAAAATGCACAGAGTTTTGAGTCACAAAGGTACCTCTGTGAAGATTAAATCACAGAGTGGCGAGATTTTATTCAGAAATGTGAGTCATATCAGGCCATATCACATAACAGGAGTGAAAGTTCAAACTGGACATAATCAAATCTTGAAACACAGATTCCTGAGAGAGGGCATACACTGAAACATGGCTTTGGCCTAACTAACCTGACCTCATTGGAATGGCCTGGCCTGATCTTAAAATGTTTACCTTAATTGTTATTGTTTCTGGTCACTTCCTTAATCAGGTTCTTCGCAATGAGGTGCATTTACAAACATGTTCGAGTTTTAAATAACTATTATTGGTTGCATTGAAGCGGAATTGATTATGAGCTTTTAATGGTACTAATCATGAGAGACGTGTAGAAGGAAGAAACATAATGGGAACACACTAATAGTTAGGATATATCCATATTAATTTGAAAAATGAAGTGAAATTATGTTTGAAACTGATTAAACGATTGCGTGATTAGTGACAGGATAAATTATTTTATAACAGTGGATTAATTTGATGATTTGACAATGTTTTTGGAAGGGTGAGTTAGTGTATGGATGGTTAATGAATCTTGAATGGTTAGTGGATTGATGGATATGTGGATGAATGGGCTATTGGGTGCTTCCATTTTGGTAAGGTGGGAATGTAGGTGGGTTGCTGGATGGTAGGCTGGGTAGGCAATACATATATAATCAGAATATATTCGATTGTATTATAATTTTATTGTATTTGTATATTGCTTAAATGGAGGCTTTGTTATTTTGCAACACAAATCAAACAAAGGAAGGCATATTCCACTATATCAAAATAAACTTATAAGTACTCAAAACTGAAAAACAGCAAACATGCACTTTACAATTATTATTAATACCATACACCTCAACATATGATTAGTTGTTTTCTTTCTGATTTACAGATGGACATTCGTGTGGAACTGAGGACTGCCCTCATTGGCAAACGGGCTACTGGAAGCCAAAATTGAAAGCAATTGGTGTATGTCGTGTTCTTCATCAAACTTGACACAACCTGAAATGCACGTGTTCATTAACTATTAGTGGTAATTAAAACTATACCTAAAGAAAAGGTCATAAGTCCAACAGCATGGGTAGCATTCACAGAATACAGTCACTCCAACAAAGAAAAAGTGATACAAAAGTACATCACAATCACATTCAGTAAAAAAGCACATCACAAACATATAAGGATTGAAAACAGGGGTACCACCTTGGAACGGTCAGTGGAAAAATGGACCACCCGGGAGATTAAACAGGTTCAAGGGTGCATCAAACCTCACTCTTACCCTGTCATCATCTTAAACAACAGGACAGTGTACATAAGAATAATCCCCCGCCGAGTTAACCCGATACATTTGAGAAAGCGAGTTAGTTAATATAAGAAAAAGTACAGAAATGTTCATGTATATATATATAAAAAATAAGTTAAACCTAAGAAGCTAATCTCATATGTACTACATAACTTGTCTGAAGTCAGAGCATCAAGGAGAAAACCGTTAAGAGCACGACAAAACGGAGTGAAGGACATTCATCAAACGGTCCCCGCCTTAAAGGATTAGGAACACGTTGTCATAGAGTCCTCCGCCCGTCCGGTCGTTACACAATCAAACAAGAAGCATACATGCAAACTGTAGAAGGGTCTACAACAAAAGCATGTAGTGCGCCGCAGAATACTTTGGTAGTAACCTCTGTTTATAAATTTTCTAATAGTTTCATAAATAACTCATGAAAATTATCACGACAGATAATATTCTTAAGTTTGCAAATCACATCTCAATAAAAGACGAGGTTGAGATAAACCTTTGTCGCAGAAGTGATTCAAGATTGCTATGTTATGTGTCGAGCAGATCAGTGTTACGATAACAAAACTTAGAAAAAGTCTTACGTAGATTATGGTAACGATAACCCTGTTGGAGGAGTTTTTCAGTAATGTTAATATTAGGAAGGTTTAAGTCCTCAACACGGCTACAAGCTCTGGCAAAACGAATTAACTGAGAAATATATACGCCATAAGAAACAGTATGGGTATATCCCCATCAAAACATGCTAAATGTGGATAATTCACAATATCGAAATCAAAATCATCTCTCTTATCATAAAGTTTAGTTATTACTACTCCATTTTCAATAGAAAGATGTAAATCAAGAAACGTGGGGCAGAATCCGAACGTTAGCTTTACTAAGTTTTAGTTCTGAAGGATAAATGTTAGGAACCATAGAAGAAAAGTAAGGATTATCCAAATTAAGTATATCATCCAGATAGCGTGAGGTGTTATTAAAAGCCTCGATGACATCAGCTTGTCTATCTGGAGAAAGGCCTAACATAAAGGCACGTTCGTAGCCATATAAAAATCAAAGTCCTCAACGCAGAGAAAGGCTGAGGGCCTTTCGTACAATAGATTAGGAAAACAGCCTGTTGACTGGTCCTTCCGTTGACACAAATATATGGTATGTGAGAAGTTGTTTAAAGTTTGTTTTCTGACAGAATGGAACTCAGTGGTTTTTAAATTATAATAATGAGAGAAGGAAAGCATATCGACAGCACCCAGGATTGGACTGGGTTTGTCCAATCCATAAGCCAGAGTCGTTACCACTACACCACTACACCAACTTCCCCTTTCCATTGAGCGTGCGTATAAGCGTTTATTTATCCTCGCTGTATTGCACTAAGCATTTTAGCGAGCAGACCTCGGTTTAAAGTCTCATCCGAAGGACAGATAAGGTAGGAAATACTTTTGAAATATTTCGATAATTAACCCAATCGGTCCTGGCTGGGATTGAACGCGTGATCTCTGGGTTACTAAGCCGCAATGCTAACCATTACACTACGGCGCTACCTTTCCATTGACAGCGTCAACATAATCAATATCTATATTGACGTGAAACAAAGTGAATGGTTTATAGTATCTCTGTTGATTTAGGAACTTAGATCGCTTGTTTCAAAATAATCTAATCTCATTTCAATATAGTGTTCCCACCTTCCAATAAATGTTATAAGAATTATCGTTGGACCGAACTATTTTTTCCTGTGTAGTATTTTATTTTTAAGTGTGTCTGCGTCATTCCTGGAGCGAGCCTTCGCTTTCAAATGACCTCCGTAGAACTAGAAATTATTTGTTAATAAAGTAGGGGAAACTAGTAATTTAACGGCATATTTGCTGTAAGAAGTGGCTACATCAAAGTGATATCTAATACATAATTGTATGTGAATAATAATAGGTTTGATAATAGGTCGAAAGTGCAAATCCTGAAAATGTGGATAATGGTTCTTGATAATGACTAGAGACTACTTATTTGCCTTTTATATAGTTTTCAAGTGAATACTGACAATGTTCATGTTACAGGGCTAGAAAAATGGTCCTCTGTCCCATGAAAATTTGAGAACGAATTTCAATCTGTAGGTGGAGTAAGTCACGGTTCGTAGATATCTAACAGGTAGATTGATGTTGCATTGTCCGGCCGGTTAGCTCAGTCGGTGGAGAATCCGAAGGTCCCGGGTTCGAGCCCCGATCTGGCTGCACATATTTCTAGCCCTGTAAAATTAAGTTCAGTAGTAACTCTTTAAAAATAAACATTATTTTAAGCAATTTTTAAAAGGAATGTTTTTGATTGATGCATATGAATCGGCATAATAACAAAACCTTCAGTCCTGCTAAACTTTTCACCCTTTGTAAGAAAGCCTGAGTGGTCATTGTAAACAATGTACATCTATAATTTGACAGGTCAATTTGCTTAGCGAGCAAGAAAAAATCTAAATGTTTTATTAAGTACAGCACACTGAGACTGTTTTAGAAGAAGGTAAAATAATGTATTGCATACGCATTTACAAGCTCCGTTTACTTTCAATGTAACAGGAAACGCCAATATTCGCCCATATTGATGCGTAGTCAAGTCATATTATATATATACAAATCTAATAACCTATAAGTATGGTTGAATATAAAACACTTGGAAAAACGAAGAACCCAATTGAAAGCCTCATGTTAAATGTGGCATTGCCTGCAAAAAGGGTGCTAATGGAGGGAAGTTCAAATTTGATATTTTTAATATTCTGAAAGAATTGCATTTCAAACGTATTCTCTGAAGAGTTGTGATGAAAATCTCAAAGAATGATGATTTTGTGGGAAATTTAATTAAGGTCATGAATTATTACACTTTGTAGCTATGATGTCAAAATTAAATAGCATTTTAAGATGTAACGTCATATCTTTCATGAGCACCTTTTTCGCCGGTGGTGTCACAAATAGTTACATAATGAAATGTGTGTCTTTATAACAAGACATTTTAACTGATTGATATCACCGCAGTCAAATAAAATGGTAAAACATACACAGAATGTCTAGGCATTTGTAAAGTCATCAAAAGTTGAACTGTTATTCTATAACAATTTACATATCAAAACTAGAACTATTATGACGAAAACAAACAATAAAATGCTAATAAAATGCAAATTTACTGTTCATCTCTTGAGGTCATCTCTAAGTTCATCTCCAAGATAATGTAAAAACAACCAAGATATTGTACGCAATTCCAATAATATAAGATAACCAATTTCAATGGAAACGACTTGAATTAAGTTGAAATATGTTATCACTGCACAAGACAACTATATGACATGTACACAAAAACTGCTTCTCTGTGACACAAAATTGAAGAAATGTACTGTTTCGTCATTTCCAAATTATATACAATTATGTTCTATTTTAGTCAACAATTCAATTTCAGATCTATAGGATGGATTACCCGTTCTTTGGAATGTAAACCACGTGTTGGAGCAGTTCCAACGCTTGCAGTATCAAACTTACCGCTCAGCTGGCGCAACTAAATCATCCAAAACATAAACCGACCAATAAATAAAATGTTTCTTATAATACATATGTAAAATACTTTGAAGCGATCAAGATTCTGCAGTTTTACCCGTTACATGCGGTATATAAATGGCTAGGCGTCTGTCGACAGGAGCACTTGGTAATTCATCGTTTCCGAAAAGAAATAGTACGCGCATATAACATAAAAAATTGTCGTTTTCAGAATAGTTATTGTATTGATAATCTTTCATTTTATAATGATTTATGTATTGTACAATATTTATGGCCAAATATCACATAGAATATGTTTAAAGATATTCCAATCGTCGTTTACGGAAATGGGCTTGATCCACCCGAGCACC
The DNA here is from genome assembly GCA_037043455.1 of Cyrtodaria siliqua. Classification (NCBI taxonomy): domain Eukaryota; kingdom Metazoa; phylum Mollusca; class Bivalvia; order Adapedonta; family Hiatellidae; genus Cyrtodaria; species Cyrtodaria siliqua. The sequence goes on from JAWPHD010014495.1 coordinate 7,974, forward strand.
TACCCCCATCCACCCCGCTACCACACCCCCCTCCCCCGTTAAGTTGATTTATGGACAGCTTTATACTAATGACGTCATTATGCAAATGAGCTAGCGTATGTTGTTTAAAGTTTGTTTTCTAACAGAATTCAGTGCTTTTTAAGTTATAATAATGAGAGAAAGTGAAAAAAAATCTACAGCACCCAGGATTGAACTTGGTGTGCCCGATCCATAAGCCAGAGTCGTTACCATAAATATTTGTAAAACCTGCCACGAAGTCATTTCTGATTCTTTTTTTTTTTCATTCTACTTACCTCTTCAGTACGTTGGCTGGAAAAATTATTTCAAAAATAAAACAAAGTTTATAAATAAGTACAGCTCAGTAAGTGTCCCTGATTTCTCCGCCAGTAATCGAACCTGCGGCTCTCTTCCCGAAGGAAAAAGATGTTGCCTTACACCACAGAGATTTTTCAGCAGCACAAACCAAGATCCGCAGACATTTATTAATTAAATTTATTTACAAACCACCGCCCACACCACAAGTGGTTTTCTTCTGATTAACATGACGAGTTATATATATAATTTACCTATTTTGAGAATACAAACTCTATAGACACATTATAAATGGCTTTAACCATCCACGCTAAATCCTAAAACGGGAGCGTCGATTTAACAGATACCAACCAATAATTCATTTTACGCATATTCAAGCACGAGTATTTTAAGTATTTTAAGAACCTGTGAATAAACATATACCTATAATCGCACATTTACATTATTGTATTACCTGAACACCTGGCTAAGAGTTTTGATAAACAGTTTTGTAGCGTAACTTTGCCGTTATTTGGAGAATTAATTTCTTTAAGACGGGTCTGTTAATAACATGTGTCTAGAAAGCACAGTAATAGTTATATGAAAGAGAAATGACATAACGACCTAGACATGTTTCAAATATTTTCCAGGTGATTTGTATTTTTGGAGAGACACTAGAACTTTTAGATGACGACGGCATAATACCTGTATTCGGTTTTGGAGACAATGTAGTAATAAGGGATAAAATAATATTTCCTTTAAAATTAGAGGTACTTGTATACATTTTTATACTTGTGATATGATCATGTTAATTACCATAATATTCGTATATATATACATTTTCCAGACTGACGACATATATAATTACAACATAGACGATCTTACATGAGTGACTGTGTATTATTGATTTTAATAAACGAGTTTGATAAAAAGATAGGATACGAGGCTCTTGCCGAGTAACCTATCTGTTGATCAAACGAGTTTATTAAAGTCAATAATACACAGTCACAAATGTAAGATTCTGTTTATCACATAACACATCTACGACGTGATAGTTTCACTTGAATGTTTTCAATTTTCCTTATATACGGCGGCGATTTGTAAGACAAATCATGACGTCGTTTTGTTGTTAACATGACGGCGCTACGTTACGCGGCTGTAGATGCGTTCGCCTTACAAATAATACGAACATTTAAACCAAATTTAACGTTACTAACATTCATTTTATGAAGTAAGATTTCAAATAATGGTAAATAATTAAGGCGTCTAAACGTACCGTATAATATACCATCCAAACAATTTGAATTAAATGTTTTATTGTATACAAACACAGTGATTCGGTCCTCATTTGCATCTGTAATACACTCGTGTATTACGAGAAATAAGTATTGGCTTTATTGCACTCCCAGAAGCCATGATATGTGATAAATGCAGGTAAACATCTACATACTGTTATCAGACAAGAAGGTTTGTTTAATTCCCACAGCAATAAACTTAACTCGTTGTTTATGAAAGTAACAGAAATGCATACATATTCTACTTATGATAATGTAAAACAAAATAATTGTTTTTTCAAGATATAGCATGCACATTGTGTTGTAACGATTTGTCGCAAGATGACCCTAGTGGTTGGGTCTAACTCAGGAAAGAATCAATGTCGGTGACTGCATTTACATCAGTTCAATACAACTTTTAAAATATGTTAAATATATACATAATTATCATGAAAAACAAGCGAATACACAGATGAAATAAGAAAAAGACTGTTCTCATGAACGTTTAAGTCGTTCGTAGTATAACCACAAATACTGTGACACTAAAGTTTTGTTGAAGTTATAACAATGTTGATGATTCACAAACGTTACAAAGGATGATGCGAGCTCATGAATATGATGCGTGACTCCAATGATCGGTGATTGTCATCAAAAGCCTTCTATAAGGGTTGATGACGCGATGAATAACCTCCACCGAGGTTGTGGGGTAAAGTTCCTCCAGTGAGGTCTGATGACGGGCTCACCACGTGTCCCGGGAGTTGTTGCTCCTATGAGAACCTTACCATGTTGTCCAGGTACGGGGACCGTCTCCACCGATCGTTACGTTATGCGTTGATTCCCGTTGAATCACCTAAAGGGCATACACACCCTAAAGGCTTATCTCCACTCCGGGAGGCTTAGGCTGTAATAATGCATACTTTTAGATGTCGGTTCATTATCACAACAATATTATACAATTATCCTTTCACAAACAAATGATTATCTAGTACATATATGTGAGCCACTCTCTAATTATGATGTGTAGCAATGCATACGTATTCTACATGACCATGTATACGCATCCGCATATATATACAAATCGATCATGTCTGCGTTAACCAATGCTCTTATGTTATCAATTGAATATTGTATTACAATCAATTATTGATCGACTACAGCAATTATATCTAATAAAGAAATAAAGATCGGACAGGGAAAGTAGCATTCAGTTAACTTCAGAATCATATGCTAGTTGTATCAAGTTAATGTTTGAGAAACATATAAAAGCTAACCGGATGTAGCAACATCACGAAACAAAATGGCGGCACCCGTTGAATACAAATGTGCAATAAAATTTCATAAATTAGATATACTGACCACATATTGCCTGTGAATTTCACCCTTTCAAACGACTGCTCCAACCAAAGCAACTTTCAACATTCCCGGCCACGACTGGAAAACAATGCACGTTATAACCCAACGTTCACCCAAACCATCATTTCCCACGTTCATTCCGTGACCCACGTGGCAACAGACGCACTTTTCATATCTACACTAAAGGACCCTTAAACACGTTTGCCCTTTAGAGGGATAGATTGTAAAATACCTATACTTTTACAGGCATAAACGCACATATAAACTTATTGAACGGCCCTGCCGTACTCCCTCTACCGGCGCTATAAAATTGCTCGCTTTTCCGTGGTACATGAATATATCATGCAACTAGTGAATTTGTTTTAACTGAACAATGGATTAGCATGTGACTGACAGATGTCGCCAAGTGCTTACAAGAGCCATGTACGAGACGCTCTACCCGAGATTACTTTGTGACACGATTACACTAAGGTATAAGGCAAATCCGTAAGGAAAATAATGTTGTTAAAACTGCAATAACTGTAATAATATAATGTTCTATAGCTTCCAGTACAAATCTAATATCAATTGAACATATATGTACATAGCATTAAGTTATTATGCAAATCACGATGCAATATACCACGTGTGTTTATACCTTTACATTTCACATTTAGTTGATCCAAATTAATACGAGTTTTAAACATGTCAGTTTGTCAACAGTTGATTTTAAATTTCCATTTTACATCGGCATTATAATTTATGCTAATGATCCTAAAATAATCTTGAAATGAATGGGTGTAACACAAACTCAAAATCTCTCCCAGGTCGGTTAATCGTATGTTCATCCCGGAAGTTGTGTCTGTCTTGAACGTAGTACGACAGGCAGTCAGAAAGTGTTGAGACTGATTCTATAACTATAGTTTGCGTTCACAATAAAACAAACATTTGATTAGCAAAAGATCGATGTATTTGTGATAACCTGTGGAAATTGTATTCAGTTATTTACAGAATTAACAAAGTAGTAATAATTTGTAAACAAACATGTTGCATACTAGGGCGCACTTTGACGATGTAGTGATGTCGCTGTGAGTTTACATTTGTTAATTGCACTCTTACCTGTTTATCGTGTACAGTGAGAAGCCTAAGGGTCCAGCGAGCGCTAACTTGACTCATGTTTGTTCTCTTGTTGCTCTGGCTTCTACCAATCTCATTGAATACCTTCTTTGTGGTTTTCTAGGCTATTGGTTTGTTTGTATTTATATATACACGAGCAACTTTGTATTTGACTTATATTGCCTATTTGGTTAGAGAATAGTTCATGGCGGGGATTTCTTTATTTACAATGTCCCGTTTTATTGGGTTGACGGTAGGGTAAGTGTGAGGTTTGGTGCACCCTAGAACCTGGTTTAAACCCACAACGGCCTTTTTTGCCACTGACCGTCCCAAGGCGTTAGCCCTATTGTCAACCTTTTCGTGTTTGTGATGTCTTATTTGGCATTTTATTCATCTTTAAATGTGTTCTTTGTTTCTCTGTGTGTTTGTGGTTGACTGTCGTCCTTGAATGCTGCTTTTCCTTTCCGATTTTTATATCTATATTTATGTCTAAGCTGATAATGGCATGGGCTGTTCGATGACTATTCCGGCTTCGCTAGCGATTTCCAATACACTCTTTCTTCAGTCTGTCACAATAGAGTTTTCACTTTTTATATCACAATCGGTCCATGTTTCGGCCTTCCAGAGCGCATATCCTCATCTGTCGATTCGCGATCTTCCATAAATCGACGGTGCCATCTAAATGCCAATGTCCTGGTATATTCTTGGTTTGTTTAACGTTGATATCATTGTTCAAGTGTCAGTAGGCCTCATACCAGCCTTCAAATACAATTTTGCATCAGTCCGGTGCTCCCTCCATTCATTTGACTTCAACGAAACATTGCACCTGTACTTTAAAAGCACATCGTAACTTCAAAAGTTGTCAAAATACATCATACTCTTGTCCGTGCTCTCCTCTGAAGTTGAAATGACAATTTTCACGAGAGTATTTGGTGCCAATAAATACTGAAAAGGGGATCCCTTGAAAGCAACAAACACAAACAAGAGAGAAAAGTAGCAGTCTCGCTTAATGTGAGTCTGTTCGCGAGAGGCAATTTAAAATGCGACGCCTAGCACCGCTTAAGCGGAATTTTACTTTAAAAACACAAAGAATGGGCTTGATGATCCCAAGGGATCAGTAAGTAATAACACTACTGATCAGTAGCCGGGCGACTTTTTACGGCCTCCACACAGCACTAAATAACTGCTAGTGTATATGTCAATACATACAGAAAAGAGTTATGATGTAAACTACTCTGTTTATGAAGGCAATCACAGAACATTATGACTGCCATTGACTTAGATCGGTTTTCTTTAGTTACATTTTCAAAATGCGCACAAAGGTATAATATTTTCCTATTTGAATACGGATAATAACGACTCGGTACCTATCATCAATCAACATAATACATTGAGAATATTCAGGGTAAATAAATCCACATTGATGTAGGTAGGTAGGTGGGCAGGCAGGCAGGCAGGCAGTGGGCGGGCGGGGGGGGGGGGGGGGGGGGGGGGGGGGGGTAGTTAGTCAGGTAGTCGAGTGCGACCAATATGTCAGTCATATCGCGACAGTGTCTACTTGTATAAATCGTTTAGGATAAATCGATAAAACAGATGTCCAATTATAGATAAATAGGGGTGAAAAGTTATAAAACAACATATGTATATGGTCTAGTCATTAGGGCATACAAAGATGTAGAAAAGACTGACACAGTGGTTAGGTGTTAGGCATAACATTATAAGTTTTCCTTCGACGGTAGTTGATTCGAATCCACTTGGAGTATTCTATTTCGTAATGGACATACGCACGTTTACTGCTTTTAAACAGGTCAACATTGCTCTAAGCTTTATTATTTAAAACGCATTTCTGAAACAAAAGACGTGTATATAATTAATCATATAATGATACAACGAATAAACTGGTCAATCCAGCTAAATGAAATGTTTGATTTGTAAGTAAAAAATAAACACACGTACAAATCACATATTTCCTAATGTATTGAATAAGCCCTTGCCAACCATATGTATACACTATGCTTTGTTGAACTGAAGTATAGTGACGTCATCCTGTCTCTAAACTTCTTATTATATACCTACATTTACAGTCCAATCAGCGGTTCGTATTTCTACCACGTGATTGTACAATATTTAGTGTTACTATTGGATGTTGTACCGTCCAGAATTATTTTTTTTCATATTGGACGGTCCAAAACAAGATGGTGGATTTTTAAAATATATCAGTAGAAATGTCAACGGTAAAAACCGAATATCGACAGAAAGTTCCGAATGAGTTCCATGAATCCGAGAAGATGCGTATGAATTAAAACAACAACAAGCGTTAAAACAACAACAAAATGTTGGAACAAGTAGAGATTGAAAAAATTGTATTTGTTTAGATGTTTCCTGTAAATTTAGGTATATAATAAAAAGATTATATAACAGTGTATTGTGCAATACGGGTTTTTTATTGTCGTCGTACATGTTGTGGTGAAAGTCATATTGGACGAGACGAGACGGTCCAATATGACTTTCACCGCAACATGTACTCGGCCAATAAAAAACTCGTATTGCACAATACACTGTTAAAGAGCCTATTAATTTTGACCGGGCCCGTTCCGAGAGCTATAATGTCGGACGTGTGAAAAAACCGACGTCAAATTTAAATAAAACATAAAAGGTAATGATTTATTTTGTTGGTCAGATTCGGTATAATATAACAAATAATGTATGGTGTTTCAATCCATTTGCAGTTTATGGACTGGGCAGTCAGATCTAGAATGTTATATGGATCTCAGCTTCTGAGTTTTCATATTTATAGATATTCCACATATAGGTCTGACTGCCCAGTCCATAAACTTGCATATGGACCTCAGCACCATACATTATTTATTAATTATTATTAACAGTTCTGAAAAACTTGGAAAAGTGTGAAATAATTATCAGAATCGGATGATAAACAAAGAAGATTTGAAGGTTCTTTTGAAACGGATATGGAAGCTACTATTTTGAGGGCTATGACATCACAGTTCTAAATGACCATATGTGGAATATCTATAAATATGAAAACTTTACTGATTTATAGGAAAAGAATTATAGCAACTGTATGAAAAATATGTAGACGTAATGGCAATAATGCTTTATATGACCAGTATAGAATGTTGCATTCATTTGCAGTGATTTTCTTTTTTTATCAATATTCCGTATATGGAAATTTGGAACTATGACGTCATAGTTCTTAAAATGGTGGCTCCAATATCCGTTTTAGAACAACCTTCAAATGGTCATATCTTTTTTGTTTAGCGTCCGATTTTGATAATTCTTCACCTTTTTCCAAGTTGTTCAGGACTCTCAATAATAGTTTTTTTTTGGCTGTGTCGCTACATTCCCTTTAAGTAGCATTTTTGGAGTAGAGTGAGTATTTGAATCTCATATTCGTGCCTATTGTATATGGAATTTATTGGATAAAATTGATTTATTGCTCGACAAAGCTTCGAATAATGCTTGTTAAATAAATTCCATATTAAAATGACACTCTTGTGATCAAATATATACCAACGCACGTCTGTTTGCAACACATATTTCACTACCAGGGGAAACTACTCTTTTAAATTTAAAAATAATGTTTACATTTGTTGTCATACTTTAATATGTACAATTTATACAAGACAATGACCTTGTAACTATTTGAAAATTTAGTCATGTTAGATCTACTGTAGAAGGAATAATAATGCAAAACAATTCACAAAATAAGGAATTCGCAGAGAATCAAAACATGATAGATTTATATATTGTGAATGTTCCTGTGAAGTTATGTATTGTAATACCATCTAAAAGAATTGTGAATTTTATCAAGTATTCATCGCAAACGCTTTATCAAATATGTCTTCATTTTACATCATTTACCAACAAGTTTCTGCTGTCTGGAAATTATTCATCTTATATGTAGATATATATATATATATATATTGCCAATATGACGTGTATGTTTGTTTACACATGAAAGTTAAAGTAAGTTTAAGAAAGTTGTATTAAATTATATTTATTTTTTTCAGTACCACATACTGGTAATTGTTGCGGATGGGCAGGTGACAAGTGAAGAATAATAATAAAAAGTGTCAAAATAAATGGATCGATAAAGGACGGCGTCCGATGTCAGTATTCCTTCATTCGTGTTGTGAAACCATGTGTTGACCAATATCAAAGGGAAACACTAGGTTTATTATATTTGTTATTATTTGTAAAGAGTAAGTTGAAGAATTATCACATTGCAGCCAACTAATTTTAAATAGAATGCTTTCAAAAATAAGTTAATATGTCGTTCAAATCGATCAGATTTCAAAATTGGCAGGTTTGTTGCTTAAACAATCATCCCGAAATCCATTTACAATCATTACTGTCGCAAGTTTGGCCATATTTCTTCTACAGACTGTATTGTTTTTTTCCCCTTTCAAAGAAACATTACAGTTATCAGTTATCATTGTGTTAAACTCGTGTTTGTAATACGCAATCCGATTGTGCGATAGCTAAATACATAACGCGTACATACATGTACGTATTTGGTTTAATAGTAATTTTAAACTACGCATTCGAGTCCACGGCAATACGAAAAACCTGACTGCTTCTCTCAAGTCAAACCGTGTTTTTGTTTGTAAACAACTGAGAACAGAATGAATCCAAATAAAAAGAAAAGAAAGTTGTATTAAATGATAATATTTATTTTTTTCAGTACCACATACTGGTAATTGTTGCGGATGGGCAGGTGACAAGCGAAGAAGAAACTATTGCCTCAATTATAGCGGCCTCAAACTATCCACTTTATATTGTTGTTATCGGTGTGGGCAACAGTCCTTGGGACGTAATGAATGACTTTGATGATAAACTACCAACGAGGCAGTTTGATAATTTTCAATTTGTTGAATTTCACAAAACTGTGTCAGAAGCAAGAAATCCACAGGCAGCGGTAGCCTTGGCAGCTTTAATGGAAATACAGAACCAGTACAAGGCTATCAAAAAGCTGCATTTGTTAGAACATCTGTAAGAATATGCAGTTGTATCTGCAGCAGATACTGTGGCGGAAAAGGACTATTGTATCTGCAGCAGATACTGGGGTGATAAAGGACTATTGTATCTGCAGCAGATACTGGGTGATAAAGGACTATTGTATCTGCAGCAGATACTGGGTGATTAAGGACTATTGTATCTGCAGAAGATACTGGGTTATAAAGGACTTTTGTATCTGCAGCAGATACTGGGTGATAAAGGACTATTGTATCTGCAGCAGATACTGGGTGATAAAGGACTATTGTATCTGCAGCAGATACTGGGTGATAAAGGACTATTGTATCTGCAGCAGATACTGGGTGATAAAGGACTATTGTATCTGCAGCAGATACTGGGTGATAAAGGACTATTGTATCTGCAGCAGATACTGGGTGATAAAGGACTATTGTATCTGCAGCAGATACTGGGTGATAAAGGACTATTGTATCTGCAGCAGATACTGGGTGATAAAGGACTATTGTATCTGCAGCAGATACTGGGTGATAAAGGACTTTTGTATCTGCAGCAGATACTGGATGATAAAGGACTATTGTATCTGCAGCAGATACTGGGTGATAAAGGACTATTGTATCTGCAGCAGATACTGGGTGATAAAGGACTATTGTATCTGCAGCAGATACTGGGTGATAAAGGACTATTGTATCTGCAGCAGATACTGGGTGATAAAGGACTATTGTATCTGCAGCAGATACTGGGTGATAAAGGACTATTGTATCTGCAGCAGATACTGGGTGATAAAGGACTTTTGTATCTGCAGCAGATACTGGGTGATAAAGGACTATTGTATCTGCAGCAGATACTGGGTGATAAAGGACTATTGTATCTGCAGCAGATACTGGGTGATAAAGGACTTTTGTATCTGCAGCAGATACTGGGTGATAAAGGACTATTGTATCTGCAGCAGATACTGGGTGATAAAGGACTTTTGTATCTGCAGCAGATACTGGGTGATAAAGGACTATTGTATCTGCAGCAGATACTGGGTGATAAAGGACTATTGTATCTGCAGCAGATACTGGGTGATATGTGTTCGAGTAGCTAATGATGTGTTTATATTCGAGTAGCTAATGATGTGTTTATATTTCCTAATTTAAAAGCATTTCAATTTCAGTGTTAAATGTTAGTTAACGGCCAGTAGGAGCACATGGGTGTAAACAAGTTATTATGTGTGATATGACCTACATGCTTCAGATATGCCTATATATGTTAAGTATATTACTTTATCATGCAACTAATATTTCTACTACACAAATACAGCTATTGTCTACTAACATAATATTTTCCGCGCAACTGCGCTATTATTCGATGACTTAAAAAGTCAGGAATCAGCCATTTAAACTACAAATATACACAATACGTTTTATGCTTATCAATGTAGGAATGCAATACATTATTTCGCATTTATTAGCGATATAAAATTTACTTAAACGCCGAAAACATTTTTTGCCAAAGTTACTTCCAATGACAAACTAACTTCCATTTGTATTTTGAGGGCAGCAGAGGTAACCTGTACATTTCTATTGTTTTTCAGGTAAATTATGTTATTTAAAACAGTTGCATGATAAAACAAGAGGCCCAAGAGGGCCTGTGAACGCTCTACTGGCTGTTATACCATTGATGAATCGAGTCGTACTACATGGTGTCTAGAGAGTACACAAGGTTTTTCAAGTATTTGACCTAGTGACCTAGTTTTTGACCCCATGGGACCCATTTTCGAACTTGACCAAAATATAATTAAGACAACATTTCGACAAAGTTTCATCAAGATCGGGTCAGAAATATGGCCTCTAGAGTGTACACAAGGTTTTTCAAGTATTTGACCTAGTGACCTAGTTTTTGACCCTGTGTGACCCATTTTCGAACTTTAGCAAGCTATAATTGAGACAAATATTCTGACAAAATTGCATCAAGATCGGGTCAAAAATATGGCCTCTAGAGTGTACACACGGTTTTTCCAAAGTTTGACCTAGTGACCTAGTTTTTAACACCATGTGACCCATTTTTGAACTTGACCAAGATATAATTAAGACAAATATTTTGACAAAGTTTCATCAAGATTGGGTCAGAAATACGGCTTCTAGAGTGTACACAAGGTTTTTCAAGTATTTGACCTAGTGATCTAGTTGTTAACCCCATGTGACCCATTTTCAAACTTGACCAAGATATAATTAAGACAAACATTCTGACAAAGTTGCATCAAGCTCGGGTAAAAAATATGGCCTCTAGAGTGTACACAAGGTTTTTCCAATATTTTACCTAGTGACCTAGTTTTTAACTTCATGTGACCCATTTCCGAACTTGATCAAGATATAATTAAGATAAACAATTTGACACAGTTTCATCAAGATTGGGTAACAAATATGACCTCTAGAGTGTACACAAGTTTTTTCAAGTATTTGACCTAGTGTCCTAAATTTTGGTCCCACATGACCCATTTTTTAACTTGACCGAGATTTCATTGAGACAAACATTCTGACAAAGTTTCATCAAGATCGGGTCAAAAATATGGCCTCTAGAGTGTACACACGGTTTTTCCAAAGTTTGACCTAGTGACCTAGTTTTTAACACCATGTGACCCATTTTTGAACTTGACCAAGATAAAATGAAGACAAACATTTTGACAAAGTTTCATCAAGATTGGGTCAGAAATACGGCTTCTAGAGTGTACACAAGGTTTTTCAAGTATTTGACCTAGTGACCTAGTTTTTAACCCCATGTGACCCATTTTCAAACTTGACCAAGGAATAATTAAGACAAACATTCTGACAAAGTTGCATCAAGCTCGGGTCAAAAATATAGCCTCTAGAGTGTACACAAGGTTTTTCCAATATTTGACCTAGTGACCTAGTTTTTAATTTCATGTGACCCATTTCCGAACTTGATCAAGATATAATTAAGATAAACAATTTGACAAAGTTTCATCAAGATTGGGTAACAAATATGACCTCTAGAGTGTACACACATTTTTTCAAGTATTTGACCTAGTGACCTAGTTTTTGACCCCACATGACCCATTTTTGAACTTGACCGAGATTTCATTGAGACAAATATTCTGACAAAGTTTCATTAAGATCGGGTCAAAAAAATGGCCTCTAGAGTGTACACATGATTTTTCCAAAGTTTGACCTAGTGACCTAGTTTTTAATACCATGTAACCCATTTTTGAGCTTGACCAAGATATAATTAAGACAAACATTTTGACAAAGTTTCATCAAGATTGGGTCAGAAATACGGCTTCTAGGGTGTACACAAGGTTTTTCAAGTATTTGACCTAGTGACCTAGTTTTTAACCCCATGTAAACCATTTTCAAACTTGACCAAGATATAATTAAGACAAACATTCTGACAAAGTTGCATCAAGCTCGGGTCAAAAATATGGCCTCTAGAGTGTACACAAGGTTTTTCCAATATTTGACCTAGTGACCTAGTTTTTGATCCCACATGACCCATTTTCGAACTTGACCGAGCTTTCATTGAGACAAACATTCTGACAAAGTTTCATGATGATACATCAGAAATATGGCCTCTAGAGTGTACACAAGCAAAAGTTAACGGACGGACGGACGGACAACGGACAACACACCATCCCATAAGCTCTGCTGGCCCTTGGCCAGTAGAGCTAAAAATTACATGGTTAGTAACTTAGAATTTCAGTCGTATATAAGATAATACATGTATCAAACTAGGAATAAATCGAATTGAAGTGTTGCTGTACGGCACTTTAAAATATAGTTTTAGGTTATTTAGGGCCGCCTCTAAAAAAGGGGAAGGGAACATATAAATCAAAAAACGGTGCCCTACTCTTCATATTGAGTACATTCATGTGTTTTAAATAAGAAATATTATAATAACTTTATTTATTTTATGATATGCGATGAAATACTGTATTTTATCAGTGAAATAAAAGTGTTATTCCACACTGTGGAATATAAAGTTTTATTTCACAGTAGCTGTCGGGACTACTTTTGTTGTTCTACTATAGTTTCCCTAAAAAATTGTTTGTAAAATCATAAATAAAAAAGAAAATTTGTTGTTTTGTCGTGAATAACATATTTTATTTCATCGAGAAGTGAGAAAACTTTATATTTTCACGAATGCGAAGAGCATTCGTGAAAATATAAAGTTTTCTCACTAGCATTCGTGAAAATATAAAGTTTTCTCACTTCTCGATGAAATAAAATATAAGAGCATTCGTGAAAATATAAAGTTTTCTCACATCTCGATGAAATAAAATATGTTATTCACTCCAAAACAACAAATATCCTCTATATATTCCCTTGAAGTTATAGCAACGTATGCATGGCATAAAATCGAACAAGAAACGGAGAACATGTAACTAGGTAGTAACACATCAAGGTCATAGAGACCCAACAGGAATAATCAATCCATGTCCGGAAGCTCGACTTGTTAGTTATGAAGTGTCGATTCTTACGGATGGCGGGAGGTGTGCAGTACTGGTTCTACCCAGGACAAGTGGTGGTCTGCTTCCACCACAAACATTCGACCGTCATATATAACCTTACATGTGTTGAAAATGAGGTAAAACACCATACATGTATACAAACCACCCTACATCCACATCAAAAGACACATAATTAAACAGAATCGGCATATCACCTTCTCGCCTGCAGAACTGCAGCATGGTTGCACATTGTTGTGTAGAAACTCCATTCACGCTGAAGCTGCGATACGCTATTTCTGCCATCACTTAGGTGGTACCCTGCAACCTCACATGATATGTGGTACCCTGCAACCTCACATGATATGTGGTACCCTGCAACCTCACATGATATGTGGTAGGTTGTGCAGGACAGATCATTAGCGGAAACTGTATTCTAATCATCTGCATTAAAAACAAAAAAAGTTAATTCCACACGTGTATATTTCTAGGTTGTTCAGGGCAGATCATTAGTGGAAACCGTACTCTAACCATCTGCATTAAAAACAAAAAAGTTAATTCCATACGTGTATATTTCACTTCAAGCGTTTTAGGTTGTGTAGGACAGATCATTAGTGGAAACCGTACTCTGTCCATCTGCATTTAAAGCAAAAAAGTTAATTCCATACGTGTATATTTCTAGGTTGTGCAGGGCAGATCATTAGTGGAAACCGTACTCTGACCATCTGCATTAAAAACAAAAAAGTTAATTCCATACGTGTATATTTCTAGGTTGTGCAGGGCAGATCATTAGTGGAAACCGTACTCTAACCATTTGCATTAAAAACAAAAAAGCTAATTCCATACGTGTATATTTTACTTCAAGCGTTTTAGGTTGTGCAGGGCATAGCATTAGTGGAAACCGTACTCTGTTCATCTGCATGAAAAACAAAAAAGTTAATTCCATACGTGTATATTTCACTTCAAACGTTTTAGGTTGTGCAGGGCAGAATATTAATGGATCAAAACTGGAGCGTAGTTTAAGAACCCGTAAATAAACCTGTACTTTTAATTGGAACATATACATTATTATATGACCTGAACACCTGGGTCCGTATTCATAAAGCTTCTTAGCAATATATTAACTTAAGTCATTTTTATCAATTTTTTAAACACCTTTTTCTATCGATTTAAGACGTTTTCTTAATATCGCTAATAAGGTTATGGATAAATAAAACATATAGCTAAATCTTTATCTTAAAATAGATGATTTGTAGTGTCCCTGAGAAGTTAATACGGATATTTCAAAATATGTAAACATCTTAAAGTTTGACGTAACTAATATTTTCCACTTAAGTTGCTTTATGAATACGGGCCCTGGATAGAGTTTTGATAAACGGTTTTGTATTGTATGTTCTCGTTATTTGGTGGGTTAGTTTCTGTAATGAAGGCATTACCAGTACTTTACCAATGTTTATACTGTAAAATATCAACAGTCAACATTAGTACTGCCATCAGGGGCAATATCAGCAGCTAGCGTTAATACTGTCCTCCGGGGAAATAATATCAGCAGCTAGCGTTAATACTGTCCTCCGGGGAAATATCAACAGCTAGCGTTAGTACTGTCCTCGTGGGAACTATCAACAGCCAGTGTTAGTACTATCCTCTTGGACAATATCAACAACTAACGCTAGCACTGTCCTCATGGATAATATCAACATTCAGCGTTAGTACTGTCATAAGGGACAATATCAACAGCTAGAGTTAGTACTGTCCTCAGGGGAGATATGAACAGTGACCTAGCATTAGTACTGTTCTAAGGAGCAATATAAACACCTAGCGTTAGTACTTTCAATGGTTCTATCAACAGTCAGCGTTAGTATTATCTTAAGGGGCAATATCAACAGCTAGAATTAGTACTGTCCTCAGGGACCATATGAACAGATAAAGTTAGTAGTCCTCAGGGGCAATTTCAACAGCTAGCGTAAGTACTGTCCTCAGGGGCAATATGAACAGCTAGCGTAAGTACTGTCCTCAGGGGCAATATGAACAGCTAGCGTAAGTACTGTCCCCAGGGGCAATATGAACAGCTAGCATTAGTACTGTTCTAAGTAGCAATATAACCAACTAACGTGGGGAAATATCAACAGGTAGTTTTATTACTGCACTAAGGGGCAATATCAACAGCTAGAGTTAGTACTGTCCTTAGGGGCAATATCAATAGCCAGCGTTAGTACTGTCCTCAGGAGAAATATCAACGGATAGCGTTAGAACTGTCCTCAGGAGAAATATCAACAGTCAGCGTTAGTACTGCAATAAGGTTTAACACCTAATGTTAGTACTGTCCTCAGGTGCAATTCCAACAGTTAACGTCATAGGTACTCTCCTCCAGGGCAATATGAACAGCTAGCGTTGGTTCAATCCTCAGAGGCAATATCAACATTCAGCTTTAGCACTGTTCTAAGGAGCAATATTAACATCTAGCGTTAGTACTGCCCTCAAAGGCTATATCAACAATCAGCTTTAGTACTGTTCTAAGGAGCAATGTCAACAGCTAAGTTTAGTACTGTCCTCGGAGGCAGTATCAACAGCTAGCGTTAGTACTGTCCTCAGGGGCCATATCAACGTTAGCGTTAGTACTGCTCTAGGGGGCACTATCAACAGCTCGGTTTAGTACTGTCCTCGGAGGCAATCTCAACAGTCAGTGTTAGTACTACCCTAGGGGACAATATCAACATATAGCCTTTTACTGTCAACAGGCGCTGTATCAACAGCCAGCGTTAGTACTGTCCTCTGGGGCCATATCAACAGCTAACGTAAGTACTTCCCTAAGGGACAATATAGCGTTAGTAATACTTCCCTAAGGGGCAATATCAACAGCTAGCTTAAGTACTGTCTACATGGGAAATATCAACAGCTAGCGTAAGTACTGTCGTAATGGAAAATATATACATCTAGCTAATTTGCAATACCAACTACTAGCCTTAGTATTGTCCTCAGGGCAATCTCAACAGCCAGCGTTAGTACTGTCCTCAGGGGCAACACCAACAACCAGCGTTAGTACTTTCCTCAGTGGCAATATCAACAGCCCGAGTTAGTACTGTCCTAATGGGCAAAATCAACAGCTAGCGTTAATAAAGTCCTATGTGGCAATATATAAGAATTACATGGTTAGTAACTTAGAATTTCAGCCGTATTTTGGCGAGTGTAAGAAAAGTGATAAATGCGAGCCTGTGGCGAGTATTTATCACTTTTTGATATAATACGATAGATATCAACAGTCAGCGTTAGTACAGCCTAAGGGGCAGTATCAACAGCTAGCGTTAGTATTCTCCTCAGGGGCCATATCAACAGTTATCGTTAGTACTGTCCTCAGGGGCAATATTAACAGCTAGCATGTTCTAAGGAGCAATATAAATAGCTAGCGTTAATACTGTTCTAAGGGGCAATATCAATAGCTAGCGTTTGTATTATCCTCGCTAGCAGTTGTACTGTACTATGGAGCAATATAAACAGCTAGCGTTAGTACTGTCCTTAGGGGCAATTTCAACAGCTAGCGTTAGTACTGTCCTCAGGGGCAAATTCAACAGCTAGCGTAACTAATGTCCTCAGGGGCAATATGAACAGCTAGCATTAGTACTGTTCTAAGGAGCAATATAAACAGCTAGCGTTAGTACTCTCCCCAGGGGCAATATAAACAGTCAGCGTTAGTACTGCCCTACGGGGCAATATCAACAGCTTGCGTTAGTATTGTCCTTAGGGGCAATATCAACAACCAGCGTTAGTACTACCCTCATAGGCAATATCAACAGTCAGCGTACTGCCCCAAGGGACAATATCAATAGATAGCGTTAGTACTGTCTTCAGGGGCGATATCAAAATCTAGTGTTAGTACTTCCCGAAGGGCAATATCAACAGCTAGCGTAAGTAATGTTCAGAGGGGAAATATCCACGGCTACCGTTAGTACTGTCCCCATGGCCAATATCAACAGCTAGCGTAAGTACTGTACTCAGGGGCAATATCAACACCAGCCTTAGTGCTTTCCTCAGGGCAATATCAACACCAAGAGTTTGTACTGTCCTAACGGGCAATATCAACAGCTAGCGTTAATACTGTTCTATGTGACAATATAAACAGCTAGCGTTAGTACTGTTCTCAGGGGCTATTTCAACAGCCAGCGTTATTACTCTCCTCAGGGGTCATATAAACAGCTAGCGTTAGTACTTCCCGAAGGGCAATATCAACAGCTAGCGTAAGTAATGTCCAGAGTGGAAATATCAACGACTACCGTAAGTACTGTCCCCATGGCCAATATCAACAGCTAGCGTACGTACTGTACTCAGGGGCAATATCAACAACCAGCGTTAGTACTTTCCTCTGGGCAATATCAACACCCAGAGTTTGTACTGTCCTAACGGGCAATATCAAGAGCTAGCGTTAATACTGTCCTATGTGGTAATATAAACAGCTAGCGTTAGTACTGTCATCATGGGCATTATCAACAGCCATAGTTAGTACTGTCCTAAGCGGCAATATCAACAGCTAGCGTTAATAATGTCCTATGTGGCAATATAAACAGCTAACGTTAGTACTGTCCTCATGGGCAATATCAACATCCAGCGTTATTACTCTCCTGAGGGGCAATATCAACAGCCAGCGTTAGTACTGTCCTCAGGGGCAATATCAACAGCCAGAGTTAGTACTATCCTAAGGGACAATATCAATATCCAGCGTTAGTACTGTCCACAGGGGAAATATCAACGGCTAGCGTTAGTACTGTCCTCATGGGCAAAATAACAGACAGCGTTAGTACTGTCCTCAGGGACAAGCCCTCAGCCAGCGTTAGTATTGCTCTAAGGGCCATATCAGCAGCCAGCGTTAATATTGCCCTAAGGGCCATATCAACAACAGCGTTAATACTGGCCTCAGGGGCGAAATTAACATTCAGCTTTAGTACTGTCCTCGTGGCCCATAACAACAGTCAGCGTTAGTACTGTCATCAGGGGCAATATCAACAGCCAGCGTTAGTTCTGTCCTCATGGACAATATCAACAGCTAGAATTAGTACTGACCTATTTTAAACAAGTAGCGTTAGTACAGTCCTCAGGGGCTCTATCAACAGCTAGCGTCTGTAAAATCTACAGGGCAATATCAACATCTGGCGTCTGTGACTTCCAAACGGACACTATCAACAGCTTTAGAATGTGACATCCACAGGGACACTATCAACAGTTGCCGTCTGTGACATCGACAGGTATACTGTCAACAGCTGGTGTCTGTAACATCTACATGGACACTATCAACAGCTGACGTACATGTATGAGTCTGTTAGCAGCTGTCGTCTGTAGCATCCACAGGGACTCTACTAATAACTGATGTCTGTGACATCCACAAGGAAACTAACAACAACTGTCGCCTGTGACATCCACAGGGAAACTAACAACAACTGTCGTCTGTGACATCCACAGGGAAACTAACAACAACTGTCGCATGTGACATCCACAGGGAAACTAACAACAACTGTCGTCTGTGACATCCACAGGGAAACTAACAACAACTGTCGTCTGTGACATCCACAGGGAAACTAACAACAACTGTCGCATGTGACATCCACAGGGAAACTAACAACAACTGTCGTCTGTGACATCCACAGGGAAACTAACAACAACTGTCGTCTGTGACATCCACAGGGAAACTAACAACAACTGTCGCATGTGACATCCACAGGGAAACTAACAACTGTCGTCTGTGACATCCACAGGGAAACTAACAACAACTGTCGTCTGTGACATCCACAGGGAAACTAACAACAACTGTCGCAAGTGACATCCACAGGGAAACTAACAACAACTGTCGTCTGTGACATCCACAGTGACTCCATCAACAGCTACATGTATCATCGGGGAACTTATTAACATATGAAGTCATAAGTGTTACAGATGAATAATGACCATAGAAACAACAGAACAGATTGAGCTCAACATTTTGCTTTAGTACTGTTCTCGGAGACAATATCAAACGCTAGAGCTGCGTTCCCATGGACAAACTATCTACAGGAAGCGTCTACAACTGGTACTTCCATCTGTGAGCAAGAGTCGATATTGTCGCTTGGAAAATAAAAAGCAATCTTATGTTAGTGCTGTCTGTCAACAGGTAGTGTCATTTTTGTCGTCAACGACAATATCAGCAGGTAACAGTATTTTTTTCTCATTACTTTTCACACATCTATAGCCATATATCTGCCCTATATAAACAGTACTGTCTTCAAATACATTCAGTCTTCAGATATATTTAATAACAAGAGCTGTCGGAGAACAGCGCAGCTCGACTATTCGATTTTTCAGAGAATAATAAATTATATAGCCAGTATACACCGTCAGAAAACAAGGCTAAAACAGTGTGGGGTAGGGTAGGTGGGCGGGAGGGTATGGAAACTCGGGGCGATATAAAATTATTGTTAGAAAGTCATACAAATTATAGTAAAATTTGGGGCAGGTTGTGATTTATTTTATTTTTATCAGTTTTAATCCAAAATTGCTGTCATTTTAAACAATGTATGGTCGAAAGGCAACTCGGGAGAGAGGGGATGAGAATAGCAATTTTTTATTGTGGCATCATTTCAGTTTTCCTTTATTGATATTTCATCTTTTTATCTGAATTTAATCTAAATTATTTTATATGTAAATGTCTGATTGCGTTCAAATTTAAATTGTAATGTCCAAACAATGGAAGATAAAATGGGGAAAAAAACATTCGGATGGTGGTGATGATGGGGTGGTGGGATGTGGGATGGTTGGAATTGAATTGAATTGGGTTTTAAGGCGCACCAACACATGAAAGGCGCCTAACAGGCATGAACATGCCAGGCTCATCCTCCATGTACATCGAGATAAAATATGGAAAATGGGCTAGAACCTTCTCACCCTGAACTGCAGAGTTGCTGCAAATTCTATCGTAGAAACTCCACTTACGCTGGAGCCACGTTTATTGTTTTTCTGCCACTGCTCTTTTGATGTGAGCGAGTTGGCACCTGAAACAATACAGGGATCATTATGAAGACCTTTAATGAACATGAACAAAACATGAGAAAATGAACATGAATTTGGGGGGATTCTACCACTCTGCCTACCCCTCCAAAGGGATCTGCAGTGGCCCTATTCTTTGCCCCGTGACCAAACGGGGCCCCAGGTTGACGGTGGGGGCAAAACATACAGATAAATTGATAAAACAAAACAACAGAGAGATATGTAACGAAAGAAATCATTCGGTGGTGGTGACAAAGCAAATTGATAAGCAAAATAGAGATGTGTAAAAAGAAACAAAAAAGACATTTGGATGATGGTAGGGTGGGGGGATGGTTGAGTGATGGGATGGAGTGGTGAGGGGGGAGATTCTGTTAGGATAGAATTGATAAACCAAAACAACACAGACATATGTAAAAAAAAACTAGGGGTTGGTGGGGTGGGTGGGGGTGGGGTAAAGATCGGATGGAAAATGGAGAAAAAAAGGGGCCATATAAGATAGCTATATGTGTAAGAATTGACTAAAAATAATTAAAAAGTCCGGTTTCGAGTGGGGGTGGTGTGGTGGAGGGGGGGGGTGGTGTGGTGGAGGGGGGGGGGGGGGGGGGGGGGGTGCGGCGCAACACAGCTATATGAGTAAGAATTGACAAAAACGACACAGTAAAAATCGGGTTTCGAGTGGTGGGCGCAAACCACATAAACCAAAACCACACAGAAATATGTATTCAAAAATCGGATTCCGAGTGGGGTGGGGGTGATGTTGTGGGGGTTGGTGGCTGGCGCAACTTAGCTATATGTGTAATAATAATGACGGTGGGGGCAAAACATACAGATAAATTGATAAAACAAAACAACAGAGAGATATGTAACGAAAGAAATCATTCGGTGGTGGTGATGATGGGGTGGTGGTATGTTTAAGAGTGGGTGCGAAACATACTAACAAATTGTTCAAACACAACAACACAGGACGTACGTAAACAAAAACAAAAAAAACATTTGGGTGGTGAGCGGGTGGGGAATAGTCGGGTGGTGAGTGTGGGTGGGGTGGGCGGACAAAACAAATTGATAAGCAAAGGATGGTCCATTAATATGTGACACTTTAACATTGGTGTCTATGGGGAAAATAATTAGTGCATTCATACCTATACCACAATTGATAAAAACAGAAACAAAGGGTAGTAACTACTATTAGCGTAAATATGCGTCGATCTATTTACAATTGACATGTCGCCAGTACTTAGATATCTCCGCCCTATTGTTGATGTCGGAGTATATTGACAATTGTTTATATAACATAGTTGCTTTATACACGTGCTGTTGTTTGTCGGAGGTATCGTTCTGGTTTGATTGGTTGAAATGGATAAATGATTGACAACTGGCGACATGTTAATTGGGGTCGTTTTTAACAGTTAAAGCTTCGTCAGGGCGAAATTGACAGGAGGGGCAATAACAACAGCGAGTGATTTGAACCCTACTGGGAAAAGGTATCTATATTAATGTAAAATAGCATATCACTCATAATAATGGAAACGAATAACATTTCTAAAAAAGTCGGTAATTTTAAGCTGCATTTAAAGCTATACAACCGACACCGAATGATAACATGTACAATTATTCTGTGCCAGCACGTGTAAACATAACTTTTGATATATTACACATTATTTCTGACATTCTCTGAACATTATAATAATATATAAACCTAAATCCAGCTATCTACACAGAGATGCACGTGTAATCAACAGTGTGTAAAACATATAATAACACGTGTTTTACATCAACAATAAGACTCCAAATTCAGACTCCAAATATGAACTCCAAACATTCACTCCAATCTCAAATATTTACTCCAATCTCAAATATGATCTCAAATATTTACTCCGACCTCAAATATTTACTCCAATCTCAAATATTTACTCCACTCCACTCCAAGAGTTACCATGTCCACAGAAATG
The DNA here is from genome assembly GCA_037043455.1 of Cyrtodaria siliqua. Lineage (NCBI taxonomy): Eukaryota > Metazoa > Mollusca > Bivalvia > Adapedonta > Hiatellidae > Cyrtodaria > Cyrtodaria siliqua. The sequence continues at coordinate 30,380 of JAWPHD010014495.1, forward strand.
CATAGCAAGAAAACTATTTTCTCGGACACTTCTGAGACATTTTTATACCCATACGTACCTGTAGAGCAGTGGTTACCAGCGTTTGCTTGAGAGCGAGAGGTAGCAGGTTCAAATCACACATCTGATTTTTGTTTTAATTATTAGTGTTTTTATTTACAGCAGATATACCATATTTATTGAAAGTGTTATGTTCAAGTGGATAAAAAGAGTAAAAATACCAATACGTTTTATAATTGTAATAATACAACAATTCAATGTTACAGACACAATACAAATAAAGTCATCAATTCAACAACAGTTTGTACATGTGCAAGGCCCTGTCAAAAAGTATTTAGTCTTGCCAACGTGCACAATCGTAGACTATTGAATTTGCACGATTAAACCAATACAAACCTAAAGAGACAATATCAAGGTGTACAATGGATTATGCTAGTAACAGGAGATAACATTACCACCAAGCGTAGCATGCGAAAAATTCAAATACTGTCATTTTAATCAATTGCCTTCCGGCTTACAAAATGTCAAGATTTTGAACATACCGAAGCTCGATATACACACGGGATCCCGAAGAATGATGGGATTGGCCGAGCTTTCACGATTGCCATAAACACATGCCATGATACCCCACCCAGTCACATGATACCGGGTCGATCAGTCCTAGAACTATCCTTTATACACTGGAAGTCAAGCAAATGAGCTACATGTACTAGTACCATTTGGTATGACCCGGCCGGGGATTGACCCTTCCACATGAAAGATGGACGCTCGAGCCCTATGCCACCGTCGAGGTCTCTATCTTGGGACAATCCTGATAGGTGACTCAGTAGTGTAAGTGGTGACCACTTCGGCTTAGTAATGGCATTTGGGTGCGCTCCTGAACTATTCAACATCTATATGCAAACAGACAGACATACACAGACAGAAAATACAAATCATAGAAATAGGTAACATTTACACACGCCTTTTTTACGGAAATTTAAGTGACAGCTACACCTATAAAGTAAAACTTAATTAAAATATGTACATTATACAAGTCCACTCATATTTATAAAGTTAATATTTTAGCATGTGTTGTTTATACCAGTACTATTGCATGTCTCTTAATATACAATAGTGATATAAAAAGGTGTTCGTTTTATAATAGAATGGAATTGGATTTTACGGCGCACCATGAATGAACATTCCAGGCCCACTCTCCATTAACATCGAGATAAAACATGCAGAATGGGCTTAGAACCTTCTCCCCTACAGAACTAAAACGTTGCTTCAAGTCCTGTTGTAAACACTCTATTTTCCGCAGTAGCCAACATCAGTGGTTTCTGCCTGAAACAATACAGGGATGATGATGACGAAAACCTTTAATGAACATGACAAAAATAACACAAAAAACATATATTCTGGGTGGTTTTACCTCGCTCTGGCTGGATAGGCACTGGCCATATTCTGCCCGGAATCCAATCCGGGTAATACGAACGCTATAAAGAAACCCGGCTTAAAGATCAATTGTTACATATCAAATCATATTTTATATCAACTAATATACAGCAAAAGCTTAATTCCTTTAAGACTTCATACACGCTTAAAATATACAGTATCTACACTAAAATGCACAGTATCTGAAATAAAATACAATATTTATGTCCCCCAAGAATATATTTCCATGTATACACATGTCCGTACATGCGTCCAATTTAAACACTGCCATTTAAACCTTGTGTCAATGGACAAAATATAGACAAAAGTACATGTATCATAGTTTGTAAATGATGAGTACCTCTCTTGTTCATGCTAGCACAATCAAGTACAATATTCACGTTTTTTTGAGATTTTCTTATTAATAAAATACATAAAACATTTGACCATTTGAGGTTTATTGCCAGTATATATCGACGTGTGTGAATAAACTTAATAAATTGATTGAGTAAACATTTTCTCTCATCAGACATTAAATAACACCAGTGTCGACGGGCATATTTTTCCTGAGGTCCGCGTTACATGTAAATGATTTAGCACATTCTGTACATGTATACGGCTTCTCGCCAGTATGAGTTTGATTATGTGAATTGAGATCCGCCCATACATGTTTTTTCGCCAGTATTGATGATCAAGTGTTTAAGCAACAATATTGATCAACTAAACATTTTCTCACACACTATTCACTGACATTTTCGCTCACCATTGTGAACCACCATATGTTTAATGACTTCATCTTTCCGTATAAATGACATGTCACATTCCGTACATGTATACGGTTTTTCGCCAGTATGAACTGACATGTGTGTCTGTAAACGTGATAATTGAGTAAATTTTTTATCACACACTAGACAATTAAATCTCTTCTCGCCAGTATGTTTCATCATATGAGACTTAAGGCTCCTTCCTTGGCTAAATGACATTTCACATTCGGTACATTCATATGCCTTCTGTCCAGTATGGGTCGACATGTGTGTAATTAAACTTGATGACTGAGTAAACCTTTTCTCACACACTAGACATTGGAATCTTTTTTCACCAGTGTGAACCACCATATGCTGTTTGATGTTCCATCTTTTTGTAAACGATTTCTCACATTCACTACACTGATATGGTTTCTCACCAGTGTGGGTTTGCATATGTGCCTTGAGGCTGCCTCTTTGCGTAAATGACATTTTACATTCGGAACACTGATATGTCTTCTCGCCAGTATGAATCGACATGTGTTTGACCAAACTTGATGACTGAGTAAACCTTTTCTCACACACTAGACACTGGAATCTTTTTTCACCCGTGTGAACCACCATATGCTGCATGACTTCACGACTTCGTGCAAATGACATGTCACATTGTGAACAGATGTATGGTTTCTCCCCGGTATGCATCTGCATATGTGATTTGAGACCCGCTATGTGTGTAAACCCCTTTTCACATTCAGTACAAGTATATGGTTTCTCACCAGTATGGGTTCGCATATGCGATCTGAGGCTCCCCCTTTGCGTAAAAGACATTTCGCATTCGGTGCACCGAAATGGTTTCTCACCAGAATGTGTACGCAAGTGTTGTCGTAATTTCGAGTTTATAGTAAACCTTTTCTCACAAACTTGGCATTCATATGGTTTCACTCCAGTGTGGGCAAACATATGCATTTTGAGGTTCCATCTCTTTGTAAATGACTTTTCACATTCAGTACATGCATATGGTTTCTCGCCAGTATGAATTTGTATATGTGACTTGAGGCTACCTCTTTGGGTAAATGACATGTCACATTCGGGTGTGTTTAGAAACATTATTGTGGGAATGACATACTTGTGGACATTTAAAACTATCTTGCCAGCATGCACCACAATCTGTGTTTAAGCCGTCACCGTGTCACAGTATTTATATTTCTCACTGCCATTTATTTGCGAAGTGTTGATGTTTGAACGTCCTTCATTCACATATCCCTTTGTTTTCATCAGTGTGCATAGCCAGTTTTGATTTCCTTTTTGCGATGATTACGTTTCAGATTCTTGGATTCACAGTGTTTAATATTGTAATATATTTAGAAATGTTTCTTCTTTAAAAGAGCGTGCCATACACGTGACACATTGCAAGTAAACAAACACTCGTATTTCAGATGTGTGAAACCTCGCATACGTTCTAGAATAATGTCCCTACTGATCACGTGATCACGTTCCTGGTGTCCGTGTATAGTTTCGGTTCTTTCATTAAGCCCCTGAAAAATATAAACTTTAATAAAACGAATGAAATAAAAAAAAATCAACTATTTTAATTTATGCACCATTATCTGCAAGTCCGTTGTTGGAGTGGGTGCACAACTGCGTATTCACCATTTACGACATATGTAGTTACTTAAATAATATAATTTTGCAAATCCAGTCATTATTTATATGGACAAGTAACATGATGTTAGAACAATGGAACAGCCTGTAAACATAGCAGCCCCCAAAATAGCGTAAACAATGGGGTTATTGTTGTGTTAGAATGAAAATAATATATAAAGCACTCGTGATTTAATTACTACGCATCCGAACTCCTAACTGTATTTTATTCACCGATAAAACACAGGTACGTGTTTATTATCTCTTAAATATACTTTCATTTTCTACCGTGTATAATTATGTCATGTATTCAACCATAACCTAAACGGACACACGGCAATCTTCGAGTGTTTATCAAGCACTGAAATTATCGTCTAGATGTACGGACACACGGCAATCTTCGAGTGTTTATCAAGCATTGAAAGTATCGTCTAGATGTACGGACACACGGCAATCTTCGAGTGTTTATCAAGCATTGAAATTATCGTCTAGATGTACGGACACACGGCAATCTTCTAGTGTTTATCAAGCATTGAAATTATCGTCTAGATGTACGGACACACGGCAATCTTCGAGTGTTTAACATTGAAATTATCGTCTAGATGTATTTATACAGTATCATTTAGGCTTTTCACCAGCTTGCATATCTAAGTGCGTCTCCGTGGCCGAATGGTTTTTTGACGTTGCGTTGTAAACCTTCGCCTCTCACCGCCGCGGGTTCGAATCCCACTGGGAGCTCGACATGTAGGTGAAGAAGTGTCGATTCTTACGGATGGCGGGAGGTGTACAGTACTGGTTCTACCCAGGAAAAGTGGGTGGTCTGCCTCTGTGGTCCACCACAAAAAATTCGACCGCCATATATAACCTTACATGTGTTGAAAATGACGTAAAACAACATACAAACAAACAACATATATTTAAATAAAATGCTGAGTTTCCTTGTTTTTATCTTGTTCTACCATAGGTTTGAATATATTATTGGTCAACTATAATCAACAGTTTAGTAACAAGCAAACACACTTTGCTTTATACTATTCTTATAATTCATATTAATGATTGAACAAATGCAAGTTGTGTAGACAAACTGACGGGACGCCGTGTGTTTTTCAAAAATCAAGATTGCCGTGTGTCCCTTTACTTTGTCAATATGCAGCTTTTGTCATTATGAAACCCATGTATAAATTGGTTAAACACATCAACTGTTGTTGTTTTCAGAGAATCACTACCTTGGAAAAAGTAAGCAATTAATGTATAGCTACCGTTAAATATATATTTATGAGTTATTTTTTCTTCATTTCATCTGAGATACGATACGGTACTCCCCAATGTTATCATAGTTAATATAGATATAAAAATCGAACAGGAAAAGCATCATTCAAGGACGACAGTCAACCGCAAACACACACAAAACAAATTTAAAGATGAATAAAAGGCCAAATAAGACATCACAAACACAAAAGGGTTGACAATAGGGCTACCGCCTTGGAACGGTCAGTGGCAAAAACGGCCGCTGGGGTTTAAACCAGGTTCTAGGGTGCACCAAATCTCACACTTACCAGTAACCCTACCGTCAACCCAATAAAACGGGACGGTGTAAATAAAGAAATCCCCGCCATGAACTTTTCTCTAACCAACATGGCAGCATTAATAGGCAATATAAGTAAAACACAAAGATGCCCGTGTATATACAAATACAAAACAATAGAAAGCCACAAAGAAGGTTGTCAATGACTTGGCAGAAGCCAGAGCAACAAGAGAATAAACCATTGAGGGCAAGACAAGACAAGATTAAACCTTTTAATTGGACTACACACACGATGGCATCACCCTTACAAATGGAGATGCACTATCACCCTTACACATGGAGATGCACTATCACCCTTACACATGGAGATGCACTATCACCCTTACACATGGAGATGAACTATCACCCTTACACATGGAGATGAACTATCACCCTTACACATGGAGATGCACTATCACCCTTACACATGGAGATGACCTATCACCCTTACACATGGAGATGCACTATCACCCTTACACATGGAGATGAACTATCACCCCTACACATGGAGATGAACTATCACCCCTACACATGGAGATGAACTATCACCCTTGCGCATGGAGATAAACTATCACCCTTACACATGGAGATGAACTATCACCCTTACACATGGAGATGCACTATCACCCTTACACATGGAGATGCACTATCACCCTTACACATGGAGATTAACTACCACCCTTACACATGGAGATGAACTATCACCCTTGCACATGGAGATGAACTATCACCCTTACACATGGAGATGAACTATCACCCTTACACATGGAGATGAACTATCACCCTTGCACATGGAGATGAACTATCACCCTTACACATGGAGATGAACTATCACCCTTGCACATGGAAATGCACTATCACCCTTGCACATGGAGATGAACTATCACCCTTGCGCATGGAGATGAACTATCACCCTTACACATGGAGATGAACTATCACCCTTACGCATGGAGATGCACTATCACCCTTACGCATGGAGATGAACTATCACCCTTACGCATGGAGATGAACTATCACCCTTACGCATGGAGATGGACTATCACCCTTACACATGGAGATGAACTATCACCCTTACGCATGGAGATGAACTATCACCCTTACGCATGGAGATGAACTATCACCCTTACACATGGAGATGAACTATCACCCTTACACATGGAGATGAACTATCACCCTTACGCATGGAGATGAACTATCACCCTTACGCATGGAGATGGACTATCACCCTTACACATGGAGATGAACTATCACCCTTACACATGGAGATGGACTATCACCCTTACACATGGAGATGAACTATCACCCTTACACACGGAGATGCACTATCACCCTTGCACAAGGAGATTAACTATCACCCTTGCACACGGAGATGCACTATCACCCTTGCACACGGAGCTGAACTATCACCCTTGCACACGGAGATGAACTATCACCGTTGCACACGGAGATGACCTATCACCCTTACACATGGAGATGAACTATCACCCTTGCACATGGAGATGAACTATCACCCTTGCACATGGAGATGAACTATCACCCTTGCACATGGAGATGAACTATCACCCTTGCACATGGAGATGCACTATCACCCTTACGCATGGAGATGCACTATCACCCTTGCACATGGAGATGAACTACCACCCTTACGCATGCAGATGCACTATCAAGGGGATCATGGAGATGAACTATCGCCCTTGTACATGGAGATGAACTATCACTCCTGTGGGTAGTTGCAGCCTGTTTCGCTAGTTATCAACGAGTCTACTGGCCACTGTGACCAGGATTGTGAGTCTACTGGCCACTGTGACCAGGACTTTGAGTCTACTGGCCACTGTCACCAGGACTGTGAGTATACTGGTCACAGTGACCAGGACTGTGGGTCTACTGGCCACTTTGACCAGGACTGTGGGTTTACTGGCCACTGTAACGATAGTATAGAAGGATGGAGATAAGCAGAGATTACTGATTATGATAGTATTATAGTATATGTATACAGTATAATCCTTTACTGTACATGTATACACTATAGCAATATATCTTCTTTTCTCTATCCTTCTATGCTCAGATTAGAAAAGATAGAGAGAAGAAGAGATAGTGTTATAGTGTAAGTATATACTGTAGCTATAAAGCCCTTCACCTTTACTAGCCTACATACATATATACTATAACAATAGTGCATATAATACACGTCTAACCGTGGCGAGATGACTGTTTGATATGCCCCGTCTTCGAGGAGTGCATACTAGGCCGACTGTAACAAATTGTTGGTTTGCTGTTTCCCTACCTACCCATGAAAAAGGGCCCTACCCTAAACTGTTTATAGCAATTCGTTGTTGTTGTTTTTTTGTTGCTATCTTCAGTATGTTTTACTTTAAATTTACTGTTCTTATCATTTTAAAGAAATCCTGGGTCGGGAAACAGCAAAGTTTTTATAAGACATCATTAAATAATATTTGTTAACCGTAAAAACGTCCATATGTATAAAAAATAAAATAAAAAACGCACCCCAGACGTCAAATATATGAGGCTACTATTGCATAACAATATCTCTTCTTCTATCTATCCTTTAATAATATCGTCATGGAAGCCCACTAAAATATTCAACGATGAACAAATCCTTCCTTAGCTGTGAGAATCATAGCTCTTATGGTATTATATATTGTACCTCTATGCACCGCCCTATATGTATACGAGTCAATTTTCACACCAGCTCTATGGTAAGTACACTGAGAGTTTAAACCATAAAACCATAAGAGCTATGATTCTCACAGCGTTGGCCTCAGGTGTGCTGAAAAATAATGATAAACATCAAACCAACAAACAAAGGTTTTCCAAAAACCCAGCAGCCACGGTGACACAAAGGAAGATAACTCACCGGTCTACATCGTGCCAGTATGAACTGAGTGTGAATAAGAAATTAAACGCACGAGATGGTATAAGTCAGACATGAAACCAAGATCGAGCTTGACTCGACAGAAGAAGAACGTCCTGATGAACGGAACCCATCACCATGGAACCGAGAGACCAGCCATTATATATATTATAAGATTCCTGGCGAGTTCTCACAGTTTTAGCCTTAAGTTTAAGGTAAAAACGAGAAATAAAACGTGTCATGTTAAAAACCAGATTAATGTATATCTAGGGCTTCATTAGTAATAATAGCCCACAAGTGATATGTATAAATTAACTTACCTAAATTCTTATATGAACTATAACAGTGACCTGAGGCGGAATTAGCTCCTATCGATTTTCCAAAATAGTAAATGGAGTGATACCATGCAGGGGAGATAACCCCCATTCTTGTATCGGTTTATAAGACTGAAGGTCACATTTCCCATAGGCCTTCATTATAGCCTTTTGGCCTACAACCCATATTTCAATATCGGAACGGATGATGAAACCTAACTTTTTTTAAATAACTATCTTAGAGACACTCAAAAATGACCAGCAAATTGGGGGAAATGTAATATTTCACTGAAGGTGGGAACCCCCAGAATGGCAGTAAAGAAATATTACTTTTTGCAAGTATACTCTCAGTACAATTGTATCCATACAAATGCAAAATTCAGTCAATATATCCTAAGTCAACATGTTTTATGAGGGTATGAATAGATACCGAAAAGAACGTTCTTTTCGCGAAAAGAACAGAAAAATGGGGTCGGTACGGTGTTGGGATGGTGTTTAAATGGTTTGGTATAGAGTCCTAAAACCACAAATATCGAAAACCCATGTTACTAAGTTTACATATGTACAAGGGTTCCGGCTTCCAAAATGCCATTCTGTGCAGAGAACATGTGTAACTAGCTAGAAAATTAAGGATTAACATGATAATCTATTCACATAGGGCTCTATTTCAAGCAATAACACATGTGTATCTAAAAATCCTATTCATGTGTTCATAACATGTACCACCTTTTCACACCGACTAATTTACAAAAAATATCTTGTCCGAAAAGACATTCAAATGTTGCGAAAAGACACAATAATATCTTTATTATTGATTTAAATCTCTATTTTTACATTATTCTTTACATTTAAGCAAAAGAATAGTAATTAGTAAAAAAAAAAATAGTCGAAATAAAATGATTATGTTCAAATTATATTCCTAAGTATAAAATAATCTAACTTCGAGTTGTCCGAAAAGACATGAACAATGTCCGAAAAAACATTTAATTAAAATCATTATTAATGATTTTAATCAATTTATTTTTATTTATTTGATATATTTAAACATCTTAATAGTAATAAAAAAATAAAAAATCTAAATAAATGATTATGTTTAATTGTATCCTATAAAATAATAACTTCCCTCCTGCTCATAATTCCGAAGAATTATACTCGGGGCTTGGGACCCGCATAGCGCAGTTAAAGTTTTATTTTTGTAGAAATGAATGCATGAGTGGAGTGTAATGCTCATCTTTTCATGGACCGTAATGCTCATCTTTTCATGTGTTTTTTTTTGTTCCTACTTTAGCCCTTCTTTTTGTGGGACGATATAGTTCATCTTTTTGTGAGGCTTATTATACATGTTTGATAGAATTATCGAAATATTAATTGAGTAATAGTAATTGAGAAAGAATTAGGATTTAACACAGCCATTCAATACTTCAAATCATGCAGTTGTTTAAATATTTAATTGTTTTTACAGAAAATGAAATTACCAATAATTGTTTTGTTTATATGGTGTTTTACGTCATTTAAAACACATGTAAGGTTACATTTGACGATCGATTTTTCGCGATGGAGGCAGACCACCCAGTTTCCTGGGTAAACCAGTACTGTTCACCTGCCGCTATCCGTAAGAATCGACACTTCCTCACTTACAAATCAAGCTCCCAGTGGGATTCGAACCCGCAGCGGTGAGAGGCCAAGGTTTACAACGCAATGTCGTTAACCATTCGGCCACGGAGACGATTCATTTGATTAGATTTGATTTGAATGGATTTTACATCATTTTAGCACTTACTTTTGAAATTAAAACAATTTGTTTGACTGTATGTTAACATTACTTTTTACGAAATGGAAATCCCCAAGAAGGGTGGAAGTGGAGTGTGAGTCTAGTAGCGTGTTTGTTGGCGGGACGCCCCCACTAAAATCATACATAATCGACAAGCATACTTTTCACTTCTTGAATTACTTTTCACTTCTTGAATTAGACCTCGTGGTGTTTAAAGTCATGAAGAAATGAAAAGTCATGATGTAAGGAGTCGGGAAGAGTGAGAAGTGACGAAATATTGAATTAAATGTTTTTAGCGGCTCATCAACACAATATAGGTTTAAAATTTAGAGCCGCCCATAGAGAGGCAATGCTGAATAGGAATCCGGGAACCTGCCCTACACTTCTTAACACATTTATTCCTGTGTTTATCTTTTAATGTGCTCGGATGATATACGGGACAGCGCATCGAAGGCACGAAGTTAGAAGTAAATAATTTAAAAAAACAAATGTATTTAAATCGGACGGAATTAAGTCGGAGTTTAGCCGAATTGGAATTTAACGGCACGCTAACATAAAAAGGTTATATGGCCCCAACAAAAAAGAACAGGCTCGCTCTCCATTTACTTCTAGATAAAACATATGCAGAATGGGCATATACACTTCTCATCTGCAGGACTGCAGTGTTGTTGCAAATTCTATAGTAAAGACTCCATCTTTCACTGGAGCCACGATCATTGTTTTCTGTAACCACTCAAGTAGCACACAAAACAATACGGGGATGACGATAAAGAATTTTAATGAACATGGCAAAAATGACACAATGAACATGACTTCGGGGGGAATTTTACCCTGTTAATACATGTAACATTATCAACACATGTTTACGGACATAAAGTTGCGGCGTCCGATTGGTTAGCATCTTTGCAAATCTTTCAAAACGTCTCGGGTTCGAATCAGAGTGCGGTCACATCTCAGATTTTTAAAACATACTCCGGGAATAGTTTCTCGTGCAATGTATTTTGAAACTATGCCTTCTTTCAGGTGGAGTGTAAACAGGTAAAGCCGTCGATCCCGTTGCAGGGAGAGCAATACCCCCGTGCACGTTAAAGGTATCGCTTACTTTTGTGTTTTCACAACCGTAAACCTAAGCCTTATCTCTGTGTCGTGGATTCAAATGTCTTAAGGTTTTTAAAGTAAAGCAACATTTTTATTTTTTATTTTTTTTATATATATCTATATATATTTATTAATAAAATAGAAGAAGAAGAAGAAGAAGAAGAAGAAGAAGAAGAAGAAGAAGAAGAAGAAGAAGAAGAAGAAGAAGAAGAAGAAGAAGAAGAAGGAAGAAGGAAGAAGAAGAAGAAGAACGATACCCCCAATACAGAGTTTGGAATCGAACAAAAAAATGAAGAAAGACAGATAGTGTAACATGAAGTGTAATGAACAATGTACCCCAAGCAATAGAAATATTGAAACCTTTGTCATATTAACGCGACCTGGTGAATCATGCCGCCGCTAGGAGTTTCACTGTATAAGAAATTCTAATTTTACCCTTTAAGGTGGTTTGCGACAGGAACGTTTAATACACGCTCCTGTTTGCAAGTAATAATGCATGATTTTCTATAAATATTTTACAATATACCCTTACTCTAACGTACCAAAATATAAGTCCGGGGAAAATTTTCCGACTTGATAACCTGCGTATTACATTACTCGCACGTTGACATCACCTCACGTGTCATTATAATGCCGTATGTATTAAATCAGGTCACTTATTGATTTTTTAAATGCAGGTATGTGACTGTTAAATGTATTTAGATAATATGTAATATTACCGCAATAAATACTTTTCTATAAATATTTTAAATTAAACTCTTACTTAAAGGGACACTGTCCGTAAGTAAGCAGATATTGAGCAAAACCAAATAACTGTCTGACTTTTATTCATTGAAATGTATACATGAAAACATGAGGATAGACCCTAAGAAGTATGTAGGAATACATTCGTGAGTTTGAAAAAAAAAAAGTTTTAATTATTAAATGTAAATAAAGTGGGACCCACAATATTTACCTTTTATGCGGTCACGTGACTTCCATAGTGCACTAGGTTTTAACCATAGTATGTATTGCGTAATATGTATAGCCCGCTTAGCTCAGTAGGGAGCGAGTTCCGACAACTTTACGCTCACGCACACCTATTTTTACTGCGAATTTGGGCTGCGAGTTCAAACCCACGAAGTGGATTTGATTTTTTTTTGTACCGCGATTGAATTCCGTTAAACAATCTTGCTTTTATTTAGTAAATATTGAATAATGTTTAGTGTATAATGTTTGCGAACATAATTATTGGGTGTTTTATAAGGTAAAAGTTACGGACAGTGTCCTACTAAAATATGTCAGCGAAAATCTTAATTATGACATGAGAACCTGTGTATGAAATCACCCACGTTTAGCACGCGCCACCCGTTGACATCACTGCACGTGTCATAATAATGTCGTATATACATATGCTTTGCATATTATATCATCATTTCACTTATTGTCTATCTAACTGATCTATTTATTTAAGAATTTATTTAAGAAAATTAAAATTATAATGTTATTCGAAAACATGAATTATTACAATAATAAATACTAGTCTACATATATTTTCAGGTATGTTTTCCTTAATGTCGGAGGAAATGACATTGATGCATCCTGCAACCAACATACTATATTCATGAACATTGTGAACATTCTTCAGGACTTGGAACATTCTGGTGTTGAGAGGGTGTTTGATGGAAATATAATATGTTGATGTTTTATGGCGATTTGGGAAATATAATATGTTGATGTTTTATGGGGATTTGTTATGATTTGGGGAATTTAATCCAATCAGAATCTACCTTACAATCTGACTATATGCCCTAATAGACCCTATACTTTTTTCAACCAATCAGAAGCAACAAATCAATAGTGGTATGTGATCTATCATGCACAAAGTCCAAAGGACTTAATGTTCAATTTTCTCGGGATTCGCCAAAGTGCATAGTGCATAAAAACTTATTTAACCTTTCCAACCTTTCGATTCAAAACGACATTTTTAGATTGAGAAACTGTTTAAGTTCCTGCAAGAATAAGTCTCTTTTTTATAGCATTTCAACTGTTTGACATACTCTAACTTCCGATAACTGGAAGTTAGAGCACACTAGTCATTCTGAAAGGTGTTATTTTCAATTAAATGGCTTACATGAGCAAATGCACGTTAACAAAACTATGTTGAGGCTTTCAGGGATCTGGGGAACATGGCCAATTATTTTAAGGAATCTGGGGAACATTGGCATTTACTTTAAGGGATCCAGGGATCAAAAGGCTTACTTCTAGGGATCTAGTGAACGGTGTCCTAAAATAAAAAAAGGAAAAAATACCTAATGTTTACGTATACATGCTATAATTTACTTTTAAAACATGACATTTGGACTGCTGATCGCTGCTGACTGCTTTGGGTGGCTTTTCGTAGCACCTTCAGAGAAGATAAATCCATGTCTGTACATTTGTAGCTCTACTAATCACAGATTGCAGATTAGAAGAGCTTCTGCTGTGGTGCGTCGTCCATCTATCTGTCCGTCAATCCATAAACTTTGTTTGTGGTAATTACTCATATAAAACTATTATATGGATTTTCATGAAACCTTATAAGAATGTTGTCCTTAAAGTCTAGTTGATCCCAGCACATATTTAGATTAGTTTAATTAGAAATACAAGATGGACACCAAAGCTAAAAATAGATTAAAGAAAGAAGAAGGTTGGAACGATTACTGATACTGATGTGGGACATTTACCAAGATGATCAGCATGACGTAATTTTGGCCCTTGACGAAAAAAATTCGTTTTGATTCGACATAAAACATGGCCACAAGCGGACATCTTTGTTTACACAGAGTTATAAAGGAAAATATTTTGGCAACTATACTCCTCAGAAACTGCTTGATGGAAATTGTGGAAAGCTTTATGATTACACGATGGGCTTTTCATTTCCACGTATACATGTATCAGACATACGCGAATAAATACAAATATGCACCGAAACGTGCGATCTGTCGAAGAAAACACACAGAGCTCCCACTCTTATAAAACACCTAGGCGTATAATTAAACAATAATTCGCAATAGCTTTGCAACATGAACATGTTTTGAACACATATAATTAGAGTACATTCACGATTTTTGAAATAAATCGTTGTATTTATGATATAATACAAAATAACGAGTTGAACTCACGCTCTGATGTTGTTTTTTTTGTCCATGTCTCTATCTCGGAAATGTCATTGACTCTCGTTTTCACATATCTCCAAAAAAAGCTATATTCAATATTTAGTACTCGAGAGTATAACAACATGTACCTTTTTCAATCCATATCTAGTTAAAAGCCCGACATTGCCGCATGTATGGCCTCCTCATGTGACCTTAACTATGAAGTAAGAAACCACATACATATGAAACGTGAGACTGTGTAATAAGATATGATTATTGAGGCTCCCCAGGAGGTGGGAAGGGGTCCATTTTCTTTTGTTCCCTGAAAATATGAGTCAGTGTACCCTTGTTCCGCACAAATATTTTTCTTTGTTCCCCGCATTTATTTTTCCAATGTTCCCTTGTTCTCTAAAAGTATTTCTAATATTTAAAGATTTGCTAATGTTCCCCAAAATTCATTCTGGCCTACAGTAATTATAGTTGCATCTTATACAACACTGTCATCAAAAACATATTGTTTGAAATGTTAAAATGTTAACTTTTTGTGATTTTTTTTTAATATTAAAACTTGATGTTAGAGTTTTATTTCATGCAAAGTCATGTTCACTTGTTCCCTAAAAATATGTGTCAATGTTCTCTTGTTCCCTAAAAATAACAGCCATTATAACCTTGTTCACCAAATATAAATGGCCATGTTCCCCCAAAAAACCTGAGAGGACCTCATTATTGAGTTGCTTTCAATTTGACAAGTTATTTGTATTGTTCTTTCATTAAATTTTATCTGTTTAAACTTTACTTTCACCTTTTCTGTGCTTGCCTCAAGGTTTTATCTTAGTTCATATTATTAAATCTAGATGTTAAAATTGTATTTCCTTTAAAGGCATGTTCCCTTGTTCCCTAAAATATGTGTCAGTGTTCTCTTGTTCCCTGAAAATAACAGCCATTGTTCCCTTGTTCATCAAATATAAATGGCCATGTTCCCCAAAACTCCTGAGAGGACCTCATTATTGGACCTCATTATTGAGTTGCTTTCAATTTGACAAGTTATTTGTATTGTTCTTTCATTGATTTTTATCTGTTTAAAATGTACTTTCACATTTTCTGTGCTCGCCTCAAGGTTTTACCTAAGTTCATATTACTACACTCAAGAGATATGAAAACGCAACACGGGAATTTCCGCTATATATTGTATATACTGCACACTTAATTGCACATAATATTCCAAAGAAATCCCAAGATGTTTTGTAAAAAAAAAGTGGCAATTAATTAGAGAAAGGACACAACTGTGATGTTGTAGACATTTTAAACACACTACCCTTGTAACAAGAAATTCATAAATGTTAATGTTGCTCTTTGGAAAACTGAGCCAGTTCAGTACTGTATTAACGTAAATAGTTTGCAAAATTTTGCATCCTAAGTTTGCTCACATGCTTGAGCCAAGCGCCTACTCTGTCAATAATGAAACTTTGAAGGAATACTATGGTAGAATACTATTTGCTGTATTATTTGTTGTTTTAGTATTTTTTTCCCAAATTATTATTATTAAAGGTCAATTAAAAGCAGCATAGTGTACATACAATATATACTGTAGCGGAAATTCCCGTGTTGCGTTTTCATATCTCTTGAGTCAAGGATTTGTACAGTAACTTATTGTACAAATCCTTGCTTGAGTGTACGTCTGGTCAACCCGGTGTCAAAATAAAGTCTGTGTGGGGTATCATGTACTACGGCGTGGTATTCCAGTGTGGCAGCACTATATCTGCTTCAAGTAGACTGTAGATAGATACATAGCACTACACACAATCACTCACACAGTAGTCCAGACATAGGGGATTCTTCCCGGGGGCTCATATGGTAGAGGGACTTTAAACCTTAGAAATCATCATCATCATATTATGTAATTAATACACTCGTGCCAATCTCATGCAAGGCACCGCCATATTATTTTGTGCGGCTGCAGACCGGATCGGAGACTTACGATGGCCCATTTGGCTCACATTTACTTCACTTCTATTTCCTGACTTCCGCATTCCGCATTCCGCATTCCGAATTCCGCATTTCGCATTCCGCATTCCGAAATCCGCATTCCGCATTCCGCATTTCGTAGTAATTTTTGCCAGCGCTATATATCACTAGCGGACCTAGAGTGGTGTGTAAACTCAGAGTGGATTACTAGCGGATACAGAGGGAAGCTAGTGGGGGCCGGACTGAGATTTCATAAATTATATAATATATATTATATTAAGCCCCGTCCCCCCACACACACCACCACCACCACACCCCACACCCGTGAAAAATCGCAAATGTTTGGTTTTTATTGTTAAAACATTTAAAACAAAATCCTGGATCCCGTATGTGGATCCTTGGATCACATCTATCAAACTTGAGTTAAAAAATGTTTTGCTTTTTTAATTATGTTATTTTTAACTTTCGGGTATATATTAAAGCGTATTCGCACCAATTAGATTTTAAGAGAAGGTAATGGCTCTCAGTGAGAATGAAAAAAAAAAAACGCAAAAAATAATAATAATAATAATGCTACTACTATTACTAGATCTACTACTACTACTACTACTACAACTACTACTACTACCTACTACTATTACTTTTACAACTACTACTACTACTACTACTACTACTACTACTACTACTACTACTACTACATCTATCACTACTACAACTACTACTAATAATAATTCTACTACTACTACTACTACTACTACTACTACTAGATCTGCTACTACTACTACAACTACTACTACTACTGCTACTACTACTATTACTACTACTACTACTACTACTACTACTACTACTACTAGATCTGCTACTACTACTACAACTACTACTACTACTGCTACTACTACTATTACTACTACTACTACTACTACTACTACTACTAGTGCTACTACTAATGCTACTACTACTACTATATCTACTACTACTACTACTACTACTACTACTAATCCTACTGCTAATGCTACTACTACTACTACTACTACTAATGCTACTACACCATTCACACACATAACAATTTCTTGACTTCTGAATTCCGCATTCCGCATTCCGAATTCCGCATTCCGCATTCCGAATTCCGCATTCCGCATTCCGCATTCTGCATTCCGCATTCTGCATTCCGCATTCCGAATTCCGCATTTAGAAGTAGGTTGTAAGATAATAATAATAATAATAATAATAATAATAATAGTAATATGAACTAAGGTAAAACCTTGAGGCGAGCACAGAAAATGTATATTTTAAACAGATAAAACTCAATCAAAGACCAATACAAACTTGTCAAATTGAAAGCAACTCAATAATGAGGTCCTCTCAAGGGTTTTGGGGAAAATGGCCATTTATATTTGGTGAACAAGGGAACAATGGCGTTATTTTCAGGGGAAAAGGGAACATTGACACATATTTTTAGGGAACAATGGAACATGACTTTACAGGAAATAAAATTCTGACATCTAGTTTTAATATTAAAAAAGGAAATAACAAAAAGTTAACATTTCAAACAATATCTTTGTGATGACAGTGTTGCAACTATAATTACTGTAGGCCGGAATGAATTTTGGGGAACATTAGCAAATCTTTTAAACATTAAAAATACTTTTAGAGAACAGGGGAACAGTGGACAAATAATGTTGGGGAACAAAGCAAAATAGTTGATGGGAACAAGGGAACACTGACTCATATTGTCAGGGAACAAAGGAAGATGTACCCCTTCCATCCTCCTGTGGGCCTCAATAATAATAAGAAGAATGAATAAATCATTAAATGCAATATACAATTTGAAAGGGGCAAATTGCATTTGTCATATTGTTCAAACTGAGTGGGCACTGATTAAAACAGGCAAAAAATATGTTCAAAGCGTTTTTTGATTATGATACTAATGAATTCAATTATATACTCAGTCGCAAAAGAAAATTTACACTGAAAATTTTACTTTACACCCCTATCCTATTTATCAAACAACAGTCCTTAATGATTCAACCTATTGAGTAAAAAAATGACAACATCATATTGGCTATACAATGATAACAACTTTGGTACCAAACATGACGTATACTAATTTAATTTTGGAATTTATACATTTTATTCTAAAGAAAAATCATTGCACCCTTTCTTTCACAACTGAGCTGTATACACTTTATTTTGCAACTCAGTATAATTAGATTAAAACGTTTTAGACTAGCTTGAAAGAAACTAAACTGCCAAATTCAGCATTTACCTCACAGCTTCAAGTATACACTGTCGTGATATAACTAAACTGAAAGATTGTTGACTTTATACATATACATACATTGTTTCAATTGCTTTTTTACATTTTTTTTATTTTGCCAGAAATGTTGATATTTTCTATGTTATTATTTACTACTAAATATATGCAAACTGTTACCTGTGTATTTAGCCGATTACACTAAATATGATTCACAAATAGATGAGAGATGGGGATAATTGTGTTAATTCTAACACCACAGTCCATCTGATCTTACCTTGAATAAGAACCGTCTGTACAAGATGGCAAGTTGCATTCACTTCAGTGTATGGGTTTGAAGAAATCCAATCTGTGTGTGACCCAATGGGCTACTCGTAAAAGATGCTAGTGTCACCATCCAATGCTGGTTGTAAATGCCTGACAGAATAATGCAACTATTAGTCACAGACAACCATTTTAATATAAACAAAGGATAGATGACTCTTTTCTTGAAGATGTTCAGTGTGCAGCCCTTCTGTAGTGTAAATCTCATTTTTGCTTTTCACTGAAAGAGCAGTTCCAGTACATCCTGGTATTTCATCTATGTTCTGGTCTGTTGTGTTCCGGTGAATTGTACCACTGGTCTATAATTATGCCATAAAACAAATACAGGTTTTTAAATTCTATAATGAGGTCATTTTTTATCATACCACAGATATGACTTAAAAATCACTATCTGAGAACCAGACCATTCGCAATATTTTAAAGGATAGGACACCCACCTGTATGGGCACAATAGAAACTGGACTTATGATTGTGTTTAGTGTAATATATCTATCTACAGTCTATAGTGCTGCCACACTGGAATACCACACCGTAGTACACACAGGTGTGTGTGTGTGTTTTGTGGGTCGTTCGGTGTGTGTGCTGGCTGGGAAGTGGTGGGGTGGCTTGTAGACTAAGTCTTTCCGAAACTTTTCCTCTTTTTTTTTCAGGGTGGTGGTGGGTGTGTGTGTGTGTGTGTGTGTGTGGGTGGGGATATATATTGTAGATTATTTTAGGGGTTAGACTGAAGAAACGCTTTCCGTTCGCGGCGAGGGTGGTTTGTCCATAAATAATTAATCATTTAAAACTTCTTATTCTTCCAGTACTGTGCTGGGTTCCTCTGGAACATCTTCGCACAACGGTGAATATTTACATGAGTGGTGGAAAGTTCAAGGTGAAGTTAAAACTTGCTCAACATAAACCCACAAAAGTGTTCGTACGAAGTGAAAGAAATTGTAATCGATTTGTCCACAATTAATCATTTAAACTAGCTCAACATCAACTCACAAAAGTGTTAGTACAAAGTAAAAGCAATCCGAGTCTTCCAGAAATTATCTGGGTTGTCACTGGTCGTCTGCAAATAATGTCAATATTTACTACTGTTACGTCACTGATTTTAACACGCGCTAATTTGCATAATGTGGAAAGTTTCCGGCCAAGACAATTTAACCTTCATACTGAGTGTTTACAAATAAAAACCATAATAAATGAATAACTCACATATGCTGCTAGTGTTGTTTAATCATTGTGCGCTCTGCAATTGTTGACATGTTCAGCATATTCCTGCATTTGTTGTAATTTTGAAATTTCCCACGGAAACCACATATTTTCTAGAAAGCCTTAGTTTCGCATTTGAACCCTTTAAATATTCTGCTGCACATATTCTATAGGACTTTGTGAAGGAGTCGGAGAGACTTTCAAATTATTTCTGAAACTCTACTCTAACCAGTCATAACTGAAACGTTGCACAGAAAACTGTTTTAAAGAAAACAAATCAGAATTTCGAAACTAAAACTCCTATAGTGGGAGCCGGTGTTTGCGTTAGAAATGCTTAAAGCGTGATAACGACGATTTACCATCAAAATCGAGACACATAGATTAGCAATTATCTTTTTTTTTCTTTTTTTTTTTTTTTCTTTTTTTTTTCTCCCGTTACCGTAAAGTTCGCTTGCGCTCGAAGTGCCTTCGGCACTTCTCGCTAGCTGTGCTCGCTATTATAAGTTCGCTTGCGCTCGAAGTGCCTTCGGCACTTCTCGCTAGCTGTGCTCGCTATTATTAGCGAGCACAGCTAGCGAGAAGTGCCGAAGGCACTTCGAGCGCAAGCGAACTTTACGGTAACGGGAGAAAAAAAAAGGAAAAAAAAAAAGAAAAAAAAAAAGAAGATAATTGCTAATCTATGTGGCCCGATTTTGATGGTAAATCGTCGTTGTCACGCTTTAAGCATTTCTAACACAAACACCGGCTCCCACTATAGGAGTTTTAGTTTCGAAATTCTGATTTGTTTTCTTTAAAACAGGTTTCTGTGCAACATTTTAGTTATGACTGATTAGAGTAGAGTTTCAGAAATAATTTGAAAGTCTCTCCGACTCCTTCACAAAGTCCTATAGAATATGTGCAGCAGAATATTTAAAGGGTTCAAATGCGAAACTAAGGCTTTCTAGAAAATATGTGGTTTCCGTGGGAAATTTCAAAATGACAACAAATGCAGGAATATGCTGAACATGTCAACAATTGCAGAGCGCACAATGATTAAACAACACTAGCAGCATATGTGAGTTATTCTTTATTATGGTTTTTATTTGTAAACACTCAGTATGAAGGTTAAATTGTCTTGGCCGGAAACTTTCCACATTATGCAAATTAGCGCGTGTTAAAATCAGTGACGTAACAGTAGTAAATATTGACATTATTTGCAGACGACTAGTGACAACTTAGGTAATTTCTGGAAGACTCGGATTGCTTTTACTTTGTACTAACACTTTTGTGAGTTGATGTTGAGCTAGTTTAAATGATTAATTGTGGACAAATCGATTATAATTTTTTTCACTACGTACGAACACTTTTGTGGGTTTATGTTGAGCAAGTTTTAACTTCACCTTGAACTTTCCATCACTCATGTAAATATTCACCGTTTAGTTGTGCGAAGATGTTCCAGAGGAACCCAGCACAGTACTGGAAGAATAAGAAGTTTTATATGATTAATTATTTATGGACAAACCACCCTCGCCGCGAACGGAAAGCGTTTCTTCAGTCTAACCCCTAAAATAATCTACAATATATATCCTCCCCCCCCCCACCCCCCCACCCCCCCCCCCGCCAACCCCCACCCACACACCCACCACCACCCTGAAAAAAAAAGACGAAAAGTTTCCTCAGACAGACATCCCTCTCCTGGAAAGTCTTAGACTACAAGCCACCCCACCACTTCCCAGCCAGCATGGCCGTATCGGATAGATTTTTTGGTAATTGTTCGGAATGTCTGCAGATCGGCCCGATGTATCCGTTATCTGTCATAGACATCGGGCCGTTATGCAGACTGCCGCTCTGTTACCGATATCAGTAACAGAGCGGCAAGGCCCGATGTCTATCCGTTATCTGTATATAGGAAACATATCGGTCCGATATTGGCTTGCTGACTGGGTTTGTGTGGTTTTTTTATGATTTGCTGAAAAGATATCGGTCAGACGTCGGCTAAATGTTGGATATGCCGACGTCGGGCCGACGTCGAGACAATTAATTCAATATTTTTCAATTTATGAATTTTTTTTTTGTTTGTATGTCAAACTAAATTGATTGTTCAATGCATTAATCTGAATGAATATAGCACATTTCTTCTAATGTCTATTATTATATCTCGGGCCAACGTCAGGCCGACATAGTTTGCATCAGTTGATACCATATATCGGGCCGTTGTCAGTCCGGTATAACACGCCATAAATCCATAAATGGAGGTAATGACATGTCATTTTGAATATTGTATATTTATTGTTAATGTGAACAGATATTCCTCGCAAATGTCATTTTTTACATTGCAAAATGATGCTACCTATATGCCTACATTCACATGAGTTTTATTTATTGCTAATGAATATTTTTCCAGTCGAGCTAATTGAGATAAGCACCTAAAAAAAGATATATATAAGGTAGTGAGTATTCATTAAATTGATTTGATAAAAAAAATCGGACGGAGTTAAACGCCCGATAACCTTGTATGTTGCGAAACATATACATGTATTTTGGATTGGTAATCCGATGCTCTAGCTACATACTGTGCTAGCTGGATGGTGACAATAGAACGATTTTGATGTTTACCTGTCATAATGGGCCCACTTCGGGTCGAAACTATATCGGATACATATTGGATAGATAACTAACCGATATTGGACCGATGATGGATAGTAAACTAAAAGGATGTCTAACCGATGATGGATTGTAAACTAAAACGATATCTAACCGATATTGGACCGATGTGTAGCCGACAAGATATTGGTCCGACTTGAAGCCGATGGGCACGCCGATCTCAGGCCGATATCGTTTGCGATACTGGTCCTATATAAAAAAAAATATGGGGCCGATGAAGGCTAGATATAGGATTGCTGGCTGAGTCCTCACCCCCTAGATTTGTTCATTTCAAAATACCCCCCCCCCCCCCCCCCCAAACACACCGAACGACCCACAAAACACACACACACCTGTGTGTACTACGGTGTGGTATTCCAGTGTTGCAGCACTATAGACTGTAGATAGATACATTACACTAAACACAATCATAAGTCCAGTTTCTATTGTGTATTGTGCCCATACAGGTGGGTGTCCTATCCTTTAAAATATGGCGGATGGTCTGCTTCTCAGATAGTGATTTATAAGTCATATCTGTGGTATGATAAAAAATGACCTCATTATAGAATTTAAAAACCAGAATTGTTTGTATTTGTTTTATGGCATAATTATAGACCAGTGGTACGATTCACCGGAACACAACAGACCAGAACATAGATGAAATACCAGGATGTACTGGAACTGCTTTTTCAGTGAAAAGCAAAAATGAGATTTACACTACAGAAGGGCTGCACACTGAACATCTTCAAGAAAAGAGTCATCTATCCTTTGTTTATATTTAAATGGTTGTCTGTGACTGATAGTTGCATTATTCTGTCAGGCATTTACAACCAGCATTGGATGGTGACACTAGCATCTTTTACAAGTAGCCCATTGGGTCACACACAGATTGGATTTCTTCGAACCCATACACTGAAGTGAATGCAACTTGCTATCTTGTACAGACGGTTCTTATTCAAGGTAAGATCAGATGGACTGTGGTGTTAGAATTAACACAATTATCCCCATCTCTCATCTATTTGTGAATCATATTTAGTGTAATCGGCTAAATACACAGGTAACAGTTTGCATATATTTAGTAATAAATAATAACATAGAAAATATCAACATTTCTGGCAAAATAAAAAAAATGTAAAAAAGCAATTGAAACAATGTATGTATATGTATAAAGTTAACACTCTTTCAGTTTAGTTATATCACGACAGTGTATACTTGAAGCTGTGAGGTAAATGCTGAATTTGGCAGTTTAGTTTCTTTCAAGCTAGTCTAAAACGTTTTAATCTAATTATACTGAGTTGCAAAAGAAAGTGTATACAGCTCAGTTGTGAAAGAAAGGGTGCAATGATTTTTCTTTAGAATAAAATGTATAAATTCCAAAATTAATATACGTCATGTTTGGTACCAAAGTTGTTATCATTGTATTGCCAATATGATGTTGTCATTTTTTTTCTCAATAGGTTGAATCATTTAGGACTGTTGTTTGATAAAAAGGATAGGGGTGTAAAGTAAAATTTTCAGTGTAAATTTTCTTTTGCGACCGAGTATATAATTCAATTCATTATTATCATAATCAAAAAACGCTTCGAACATATTTTTTGCCTGTTTTAATCAGTGCCCACTCAGGATGGAAGGGGTACATCTTCCTTTGTTCCCTGACAATATGAGTCAGTGTTCCCTTGTTCCCATCAACTATTTTGCTTTGTTCCCCGACATTATTTGTCCACTGTTCCCCTGTTCTCTAAAAGTATTTTTAATGTTTAAAAGATTTGCTAATGTTCCCCAAAATTCATTCCGGCCTACAGTAATTATAGTTGCAACACTGTCATCACAAAGATATTGTTTGAAATGTTAACTTTTTGTGATTTCTTTTTTTAATATTAAAACTAGATGTCAGAATTTTATTTCCTGTAAAGTCATGTTCCATTGTTCCCTTAAAATATGTGTCAATGTCCCCTTTTCCCCTGAAAATAACGCCATTGTTCCCATGTTCACCAAATATAAATGGCCATTTTCCCCAAAACCCCTGAGAGGACCTCATTATTGAGTTGCTTTCAATTTGACAAGTTTGTATTGGTCTTTGATTGAGTTTTATCTGTTTAAAATATACATTTTCTGTGCTCGCCTCAAGGTTTTACCTTAGTTCATATTATTAATAATAATAATGATAATAATAATTTATGCGTGCACTTGTATGTATGTGTGTTGTGAAATCTCAGTGTTACTGTTAAAGATGCAATTACTTCTTATATTTTATATTTAATAACCATGTAATATAAAAGTGTAAGTATAAAAGTGTATTGCCAGTGACCACGATTGTTGTATTTTTACTACTATATAAACCTATTTTTACTACTTATATAAACCCCGTAACATTAGGTTAAATTCCCCATAACCTGAGTATCCGTGTATACTTTGTATAAATACACCATACACGTATATACTATTATACCCTATAAATATACACTATTTGAGTATCTGCATTTCCTTTGTATATACTCATATTATAAACTTCAATATAAAATATAAGCTTTTCAAAAATACTCTTGTTTACTACTAGTGCCAATATGGAAAAAAAACTTATTTTTTTTGCTTTTTGTTTTTTCATTCTCTCTGAGGCGAAGCCATTACCTTCTCTTAAAATCTAAGTGGTGCGAATAAGCTTTAATAAATACCCGAAACTTAAAAATAAAATAATTAAAAAAGCAAAACATTTTTTAACTCGAGTTTGATAGATCAACATATTCGGATCCAGTATTTTACCTCGAGGCGTGGGGAGAGAGTCTAACTTAGACCAAATGTTTTAACAATAAAAACCAAAAATTTGCGACTTTTCACGGGTGTGGGGTGTGGTGGTGGTGTGTATGCGTGTGTGGGTGGGTGGGGGGGGGGGGGGGGGGGGCTTAATGTAATATATCTTATAGCGAGCACAGCTAGCGAGAAGTGCCGAAGGCACTTCGAGCGCAAGCGAACTTTACGGTAACGGGAGAAAAAAAAAAAAAAGAAAAAAAAAAAAAAAGAAAAAAAAGAAGATAATTGCTAATCTATGTGTCTCGATTTTGATGGTAAATCGTCGTTGTCACGCTTTAAGCATTTCTAACGGAGACACCGTTTCCCACTATAGGAGTTTTAGTTTCGAAATTCTGATTTGTTTTCTTTAAAACAGTTTTCTGTGCAACGTTTCCGTTATGACTGGTTAGAGTAGAGTTTCAGAAATAATTTGAAAGTCTCTCCGACTCCTTCACAAAGTCCTATAGAATATGTGCAGCAGAATATTTAAAGAGTTCAAATGCGAAACTAAGGCTTTTTAGAAAATATGTGGTTTCCGTGGGAAATTTCAAAATGACAACAAATGCAGGAATATGCTGAACATGTCAACAATTCATAATTTTGATAGAGCATCATCAAAAGAAATAACCAATCAGTGACCAGAAATAAAAACTAACCAATACATTCTGATAGGTGATAAACTCGGTCTTTATCCTTGATGTGCAACCAAGTTTACTGTTAAAATTAAGGTATCTACAGTGAGATTCTTTTAAAAACCTGTATATTTCAAGCACATTCATGCAAATTGATTCAATATATGTTTCTTTTAAAATCAAAATCTTGAAAATTATCATCTTTTTACTCTGCCAAAGATTTTTATTTTACTATAGAACCTAAGGATAAAAACCGAGTAACACAAGTTTTATCACCTACTGAAAATAAAATAAAATCTCAACATCTCTGTAATGCAAAATTATGAATTGGAGAGCGCACAATGATTAAACAACACTAGCAGCATATGTGAGTTATTCATTTAGTATGTTTTTTTATTTGTAAACACTCGGTATGAAGGTTAAATTGTCTTGGCCGGAAACTTTCCACATTCATAATTTTCCATTGCAGAGATGTTGAGATTTTATCTTATTTTCAGTAGGTGATAAAATGTGTGTTACTCGGTTTTTATCCTTAGGTTCTATAGTAAAATAAAAATCTTTAGCAGAGTAAAAAGGCGATAATTTTTAAGATTTTAATTTTGAAAGATACATACATTGAATCAATTTGCATGAATGTGCATGAACTATGCAGGGTTTTAAAAGAATCACACTGTAGATACCTTAATTATAGCACTAAACTTGGTTGAACAATAAGGATAAAGACCGAGTTTATCACCTACCAGAATGTATTTGTATGTTTTATTTCTGGTCACTGATTGGTCAGATTTTTTTGATGATGCTCTATCAAAATTATGAATTATGCAAATTAGCGCGTGTTAAAATCAGTGACGTAACAGTAGTAAATATTGACATTATTTGCAGACGACTAGTGACATCTCATGTAATTTCTGGAAGACTCGGATTGCTTTTACTTTGTACTAACACTTTTGTGAGTTGATGTTGAGCTAGTTTAAATTATTAATTGTGGACAAATCGATTATAATTTCTTTCACTTCGTACAAACACTTTTGTGAGTTTATGTTGAGCAAGTTTTAACTGCACCTTGAACTTTCCATCACTCATGTAAATATTCAGCGTTGTGCGAAGATGTTCCAGAGGAACCCAGCACAGTACTGGAAGAATAAGAAGTTTAAATGATTAATTATTTATGGACAAACCACCCTCTCCGCGAACGGAAAGCGTTTCTTCAGTCTACCCCCTAGAATAATCTACAAAATATCCCCTCCACCCCACACCCACCACCACCCTGAAGAAAAAGAGGAAAAGTTTCCTCAGACAGACCTCCCTCTCCTGAAAAGTCTTAGACTACAAGCCACCCCCACCACTCCCCAGCCAGCATGGCCATATCTGATAGATTTTGGTAATTGGTCGGAATGTCGGCAGACTGCCGCTCTGTTACCGATATCAGTAACAGAGCGGCAAGGCCCGATGTCTATCCGTTATCTGTATATAGGAAACATATCGGTTCGATATAGGCTTGCTGACTGGGTTTGTGTGTTTTTTTTATGATTTGCTGAAAAGATATCGGTCAGATGTCGGCTAAATGTTGGATATGCCGACGTCGGGTCGATGTAGAGCCGATTAATT
The DNA here is from genome assembly GCA_037043455.1 of Cyrtodaria siliqua. Classification (NCBI taxonomy): domain Eukaryota; kingdom Metazoa; phylum Mollusca; class Bivalvia; order Adapedonta; family Hiatellidae; genus Cyrtodaria; species Cyrtodaria siliqua. Next base: position 58,301 of record JAWPHD010014495.1, read on the forward strand.
CAATATTTTCCAATTTTTGAATTTTTTATTTGTATGGCATGCTAAATTGATTGTTCAATGCATTAATCTGAATGAATATAGCACATTTCTTCTAATGTCTATTATTATATCTCGGGCCAACGTCAGGCCGACGTAGTTTGTATCACTTGATACCATATATCGGGCCACTGTCAGTCCGATATAACACGCCATAAATGGAGGTAATGACATGTCATTTTGAATATTGTATATTTATTGTTAATGTGAACAGATATTCCTCGCAAATGTCATTTTTTACATTGCAAAATGATGCTACCTCAGAGCTCCAGATAAGGGTTTGGACTTTGAGTATTTTTACTCCATTGTTTTTATTTTAATTGGGTATTTGCATTTTGCAATTGGGTAAACAATAAATTTTACCCCATCATTTATTTTTCAATTGGGTATTTTTATCCTACCTGGATGTTTTCAATTGGGTATTTCCTTGTAAAATTAACTAACAACAAACAAAACACATAATCAAACATGGTACTCACGTTTATCATTATGTTCTGTGCATTTGACATTTTTAACCGACGCTTGATTTAGATCGCCCAGCGCATACACAATATAAAAAGGGTACAGGCAAAAATGAGTAAATCGCGCACAATTAAAACTGAATTTCGGAACCAGTCTGTTCACTCGGCAGTTTCGTCTTTTACTTATATTTAATTTTGTTTCGAGATATTGTGAGAACTCTGGGCAGCAATTCGAGAGGAATTGCAATTCGAGAGGAATTGCTTATCAGATATTTATTTTGCGTTATGATACGCATGGTATTGTATTTATATTGCTTTTTCCACCATTTTATTTGCGTATTTACGCAAATATGCACCTTATCTGGAGCTCTGCTACCTACATGCCTACATTCACAAGAGTTTTATTTATTGCTAATGGATATTTTTACAGTCGAGCTAATTGAGATAAGCACCTAAAAAAAGATATATATATATAAGGTAGTGAGTATTCATTAAATTGATTTGATAAAAAAAATCGGACGGAGTTAAAAGCCTGATAACCTTGTATGTTGCGAAACATATACATGTATTTTGGATTGGTAATCCGATGCTCTAGCTACATACTGTGCTAGCTGGATGGTGACAATAGAACGAATTTGATGTTTATCTGTCATAATGGGCCCACTTCGGGTCGAAACTATATCGGATACATATTGGATAGATAACTAACCGATGATGGATAGTAAACTAAAAGGATGTCTAACCGATGATGGATAGCAAACTAAAAGGATGTCTAACCGATGTTGGATAGTAAACTAAAACGATATCTAACCGATATTGGACCGATATCGTTTGCGATACTGGTCCTATATAAAATAAAATATGGGGCCGATGAAGGCTAGATATAGGATTGCTGGCTGGGTCCTCAACCCCTAGATTTGTTCATTTCAAAATACCTTCCACCCACCCACACACACCGAACGACCCGCAAAACACACACACACACACCTGTGTGTACTACGGTGTGGTATTCCAGTGTGTCAGCACTATAGACTGTAGATAGATACATTACACTAAACACAATCATAAGTCCAGATTCTAGTGTGCCCATACAGGTGGGTGTCCTATCGTTTACAATATGGTGGATGGTCTGGTTCTCATTTATTTGACTCAGATAGTGATATCTGTGGTATGATAAAAATGACCTCATTATAGAATTTAAAAACCGAAATTGTTTGTATTTGTTTTATGACATAATTATAGACCAGTGGTACGATTCACCGGAACACAACAGACCAGAACAGAGATGAAACACCAGGATGTACTGGAACTGCCTTTTCAGTGAAAAGCAAAAATGAGATTTACACTACAGAAGGGCTGCACACTGAACATCTTCAAGAAAAGAGTCATCTATCCTTTGTTTATATTTAAATGGTTGTCTGTGACTGATAGTTGCATTATTCTGTCAGGCATTCACAACCAGCATTGGATGGTGACACTAGCATCTTTTAGGAGTGGCCCATTGGGTCAGTCACACACAGATTGGATTTCTTCAAACACATACACAGAAGTGAATGCAACTTGCCATCTTGTACAGACGGTTCTTATTCAAGGTAAGATCAGGACAGATGGACTGTGGTGTTAGAATTAACACAATTATCCCCATCTCTCATCTATTTGTGAATCATATTTAGTGTTATCGGCTAAATACACAGGTCACAGTTTGCATATATTTAGTAATAAATAATAACATAGAAAATATCAACATTTCTGGCCAAATAAAAGAAATGTAAAAAAGCAATTGGAACAATGTCTGTATATGTATAAAGTTAACAATCTTTCAGTTTAGTTATATCACGACAGTGTATACTTGAAGCAGTGAGGTAAATGCTAAATTTGGCAGTTTAGTTTAGTTTATCTTTCAAGCTAGTCTAAAACGTTTTAATCTAATTATACTGAGTTGCAAAAGAAAGTGTATACAGCTCAGTTGTGAAAGAAAGTGTGCAATGAGTTTTTTTTAGAATAAAATGTATAAATTCCAAAATTAATATACGTCATGTTTGGTACCAAAGTTGTTGTCATTCTGTTGCCAATATCATGTTGTCATTTTTTTTCAATAGATTGAATTGCTTGATAAAAAGGATAGGGGTGTAAAGT
>JAWPHD010014496.1:0-60933 GCA_037043455.1 Cyrtodaria siliqua
TAACACATGATGAAACTATATGACGATATACGGGCTCTCTCGATTCGGATGTAAGTCAGACACAATGTCAAGCTGGACACAATGTCTGACTCAATATCAGGGCAAAACAAGTTTCCATATACCGTCTTTGTAATCATACTGGAAACCAGCAATATTGTATATCAAGTTCTTGTCAGGTTTAAATGGTTACAATAAACATTAAACTGGTCCCCTGTTGCTATTGTGTGCACTTCATGTACATTTTATCACAACATAAAAACAGGGCAAAATTGTCTGACTCAATATCAAGTACAGCTTGTGATCACCTTACCCCTACTGGTATTAAATAAGTAACTGAATCAAACGCAAGCGTAAATGATAACAATATATTACAATGTACAAGTTAACAAGCTTTAAACCAGCTGCAGAGAATGTAATGTTGAACAAGATTCATAATTAACTTGCTTCACAGTTAATGAAAGTTCAAAGAATTTGTTTTTAATTTGCGAAACATATCAAATAGTTTTTGACGCAAAGAACCAAAAATATTTTGCTACAAAAGAAATCTTTATAATCCTGCATTTGTTATGTAATCTTTTTCACTTATTACAGGGACACATGGCAATCTTGACTTCTGTAAACCTTGCGGCTTTCTACACAAATTCATTATTGCATTTGTTTAACCATTAATTAAGAAATAGAACAGCATTTACGGTGAATTATCGTGTAATATATCACGGTTTGGAGTTCAATTGTAAACAATAATTAAATTATTGTTTACAATTGAACGACAAACCGTGATATATTATAAGATAATTCACCGCAAACGATGTTTTATTTCTATTCTAATACCCCTAAAATGTGAAATCTTTCGCATTGCTTTGCTTACTCTCTTAACGTTGCAAACGTTACAGTGATATCTTTTGCATTGACTTGCTTATCCTCCTAACGTTCCAAATGTTACAGTGATATATCATTGAATATAACAAGATATTTTAAACTAGGCTATATAGTGCGGGTGTATTAAAATATTAATTATAAGAATAGTATAAAGCAAATTGTTATACATATTCCTAACTGCTGATTATATTTCACCAATAATATATTCAAACCTATGGTAGAATAACAAAGGAAAGGCGAAAAATCTAAATTGTATTTGAATATATGCAAGCACGTTTAAGTCAAAATGATACTGGATTAATAAATTGAGAGGCTAATTTTAATGCTTGATAAAAACTTCAATATTGCCGGGTCCCTTTAACAAGAGGATGAAATGGTCCTGAATCAATCACCTTATGATCTTCGCAAACATGAAGAAATTGTCAAACATGCGTATCATTTCATAAAAGAATTATGCAGTTGATGACACGCCATCTCAATTCCGACATCCACCTTACAGTGTTTAGGCCCAGCAAGTGTATATGGTTACAGGGTGGGGATTTCAATGGTTTCCAAGTTAAGGCCCTGGGGCTATGTACCAAGAGGAATGGATGTAACCCAGGACCAATGCTGGTTGGATGTATACATCTGTTCATGCCAAGTAAGTGTATATATTGTTATAGGGTGGGAATCTCAATGGTTTCCATTTAATGACCGAAGGCTAGGTCCACATGGGTGGGATAGACCCCAGTGTCGATGCTGGTTGGACTGTTGTATCCGTCTGTTCATCATGTTCATGTAAGTGTCTCTATGGTTATTGGATTGTTATAGGATGGGGATCTCAACGATTTCCAAGTTATGATCCATGGGCTATTTCCCCAGGGTGGGGTCTGACCTTGGGGATGATGCTGGTTGGATGGTTATCTGTTTGTTCACGTTCATAATATATGGGGTCTGTGCCTTGTGGTTTCAGAGAAAAAAATTCTCTCAATTTTTTCACTATGTAAGTCTATGCAAAGACTTTTTCAAGTAGTTTATGCAAAATCTCTATATACAAACTCTGCACTCCAGGAGCGCAGCAATTTTTGACCACAAGCTTGATGTGAAAAAAGTTTATTTAAATATAATAAAGAAAAACTTTCGAAATCTGTTAGTGGTTCTTGAGAAGAAGATTTTTTGAAGGTTTCAACCATTTATGGTAATGGTGGCCACCTTGGATGTTTGTTGCATGACCTAATTTTAACAAATTTGAAAACCATTGACCTCAAGATCATCCATGTGAAGGTTTGGTTAAAATTGACCAAGGGGTTACTGAGGAGATGTCGCTTGAGCAATTGTTGACGGATGGACAGGCGAAGTGATCACAATCACTTAAACCATTGGCTCAGGTCAGCTAAATTGAATTGAATGGGTTTTAAGGTGCACCAACACATGAAAGGTTATATGGCGCCTAACAGGAATGAACATGCCAGGCTCATCCTCAATTTACATTGAGATAAAATATGAAGAATGGGCGTAAAACCTTCTCACCAGCAGAACTACGGAGTTGCTGCAAATTCTGTTGTAGACACTCCATTTACGCTGGAGCCACGTTTATTGTTTTTCAGCCGCTGCTCTAGTGATTTGAGTGCACCTGAAACAATGCAGGGGTCATGATGAAGACCTTTAATGAGCATGAACAAAAAATGATAAAATGAACATGAATTTGGGAGTGGGGGGAGGGGTTCTACCCCTCTGCCTACCCCTCTAATGGGATCTGCAGTGGCCCTGTTCTTTGCCCGGGAACCGCACGGGGAGGTCAGATAAAAATACACTTTACTAAAACTCTGTTTTAGAATGGAAGTATTATTACAGATTATTGTAGTTTTTACCCTCCGAGTCTATAAAAACAAAACAATATGAAAGCATTAGCAAAGAATCTTTGTTTCAGGCTCGATATATTCTCTAGAGATGGCGAAAATCACAGCGCATTAGAAATACACAAGTGGAACATCCTCATCATTTCAAGATGATACCAGACAAGAGAGGGCAAGTCGTGGTCCAAGTAACCTCCTTGTGTGGTACTAGACATACACACTTACTGTAGAAATCTCCCTGGCAATACCTGTAACAAAATCAAAATACTGTTAAATAGAAATTTTGCTTTACTAGTATATAATTCAAACTGAAAGGAAAAAATAAAGACGGTTACAAATGAGCCTATAAATACGCTCTAATACACACTTAATTCCACATAATATTCTAAAGAAATCCCAAAGGTGTTTTGTAAAAACAAAAGGGCCAAAGCTGAACCTGAATTGTCATTTGATGACCTCTGTCCATTGCAAACACTTGCAATGGTAATAAAACGAAATTCACGAGAATTTTTTTAAAAGATTTTCCAATATAAGTGTTAAACTGGTAGCCACAGTCATGCTTAAATTTAATTCCAGAATCTCCATTTGAACAAACTTGTGAGGACCATATGCTTATGTTACAAATATGACAGCTCTATACTGTGTGTTTTCCCTATATAAGTCTATGTGAAAACATGTGACACCTGGAGTGGGGCCAAATTTTACCCCAGGGTCTACAGTTGAACAAACTTGGTAGAGGACCATTAGGTGCAAGCAAAATATTAGACCTCTGGCTCTTGTATTTTCAGAGAAGATTTTTTAAAGATCTTACTATTTAACACTCTGTAAAACTGTGACCCCCTCACTGGGCCGAGCCAGATTTTACCCAAGTATCAGAATTTGAATAACCTTGCTTGAGGATCATAAGGATAAGTAGTTTCAGAGGTTCTTAAAAAAAAATCCCTGTGTAAGTCTACGTAAAACATGTGACCTCTGCGGTGGGGCAAAATGTGACCACAGGGCCACCATTTGAACAAACTTGGCAAACGATCATAGGCGCAGTACATGCAATATGTTATACCTCTAGCTCTCGTAGGTTCGGAGAAGAGGATTTTATTTTAAAAGGAATGTAACGACACCGCCAAATGATCTCCTCTATTGAGAGATCTGAAAAACATGCAAAAAGGTTAAAGAATTATCAAAATCGGATGATAAACAAAAAAGATATGACCATTTGAAGGTTGTTCTAAAATTGATATGGGTGACGCCATTTTGAAAATTATGACGTCATAGTTCCATATGACCATATATGGAATATTGATCGCCATTTTGAAAACTATGACGTCATAGTTCCATATGGCCATATATGAAATACTGATAAATATCATTTAAAAGCAAAGCAAATCACTGCAAGCTCCTTAACTAGTCATATAAAGCACTATTGCCATTTGTTATTAGTTATACATATTCTTCATACAGTTACTTTAATTGTTTCCGCTATAAATGAGTAAATTTTCACAATTATCAATATTCCATATATGGTCATTTAGAACTGTGATGTCATAGCTCTAAAAATGGTGGCTTCCATTTCCGATTCAACACAACCTTCAAACGATCATATCTTCTTTGTTTATCATCCGATTTTGATAATTCTTTTACCCTTTTCCAAGTTTTTCAGAGCTCTCAATAATAAAGATTGTTTGGCTGTGTCGTTATATTCCCTTTAAAGATTTTCCTATATAACTCATGTAAAAAATGTGACACTCCACCCGACTCTATTATAAGTTATAAGAAAAACTGACTAAGCATTATATTTTTGAACCAAACTTAACTTTTTTACAAAACAATTTAACATTTATATTTTTAATTTGTTGGTTGATGTTTTTAATTGTTTAAACAACTGTTGTACAAAGATGTTATAATATAAAGTAATTATATAACATTTGATCACACTATCTTTAAACCATAATAATGGCGGCTACTCACCACACATATCCTCTCCTATTTTGATATACATGTAGCCACCGTGACCGAAATCTGTGCCCCAGGAATTCCGCACAATGTAGTAGTGTACATCACCTGAAGTCAGGGAAACATATTAGGTATGGTGTGTGTGTTTACAATACAGAATGAGTATTAGCATAGCTGAGTATTTGAGTATTTTACTCACTCTTTCCTTACAATACCCTCAATTTTTCATTACTCATAAACTTACTACAAATACTCAATTCAACATTTGCAGTTTTTATGAAAACGTTTCTAAACATGTGTGTCTATTATTAAAAACAAAAGTCATAATGTCTTAACATCCCTTTTGACAGCGTGCACTATTTAAAAATAGTTTGACTCTGGGTCCCTTGTTTCTTTATATTAGTTTTGTTCACTGCAGATAAAAATGGAGCTCTACATTAAGTCTTCCAGTCAAATTTTCAAACACTAGAAAAAATCGAATGATGCAGAAATTACACACATCATGACATGGGTGTATTTTTGTGTGAAATTATGCCACCAATTTTGATGTCCATCTGCTAAATTGATAATTCTAATAGTAAAAGAATAAACATATGCAAAATAGATAGATATTATGGTATAAAGAGTTATTTGCCTAAAGTGAGGGGTAAAAAAGGACAAACATGTGAAAGATTATTAGAATGTAAGTTGGTATTTTCCCTACATTGACAGGTAGTGTTATTACATTCAAAAAAAGAAGAAAACAAGTAGTCCTAAAAACCAATGTAGCTCACCAGAACAAAACAGGCTGTCAGGTTAAAAAACTATATCTTGTGAGATCCTACAGATGTGGCATGTCCATTTGAGGTGATACAAACTTTCAGATCATGTCACTCGAGCACCGTATTTTACCTTGTATATTACGCAGTTTTTTTACTTATTTTAAGATTTCAAAAAATCGGCGATAAAAACATCGGGTACGAAAGACAGACATTTGTGAATGCCGATAATATTTTATTTTTCGTGATTTACTCGCTTTATACAAGTAATTTATTGACTTAATTCAACTTAGAAATGAATAAAGTTTATTATAAAGCTTGTTTTTATATAAATTTGTTGCAGAATTTCAATAAATGAGTGAACGAAATTCGGCCCTTGCTTTGTTATTTATATCAGCTGACTTGATATCACCTGATTTCCATGAATTAAGACTGGTTGGTACACATAGTATTGTACATTTCTATTCTCATATGTTAAATGCACCAGACGACACTTGCAGACAACGGTAAAAACGATGATGGCGACATGAATAAAGTGTACATCTATTACATGAATAAAGTGTACATCTATTATAAAAAATACTTTCATATTTGTTGCAGAATTTCAATAAAGAATGATCATGTTTTCCCTTTGTTTTGCTGTTATCTGCTAAATTGTTTATAATTTCACACGTTTTGCAAACTTCTACAGTACCAGTCTGCCAGTACAGACACACTTTAAACATGGGTAGAGTGGGTTATTCTATTTCTATAATCCTTTGAAGTTGACGCAAGTAGCGACACCCTCTATTGATATTTCTCAGGATGGGTTTGATTTAACCGACAAATACGCAGTAAAATGTGTAGGTCTCTGACAGATAATGGAGTGGACCACTCTCATTCAATAGCGACGACCTGCAACACCTAAATTAAAAATGGTTTCACCCGAGCTGGGGTGTATTCATGACCGATGGTTACACAGTTTATTTATATGGCATGTAATTCCTAGGTTTTAAGCATGGTTTGGAATTAACGAGAGATTGATAGACAATTGTTTTCAGATAGTTGTTGTACCGTATTATTCTGCTTTAATTTTCGTGATGCAATTAGTTGTTTTTTTCTTAATTTTTTGACCTTTTATTTTCGTCAAATGGTTCATCTAGGAAAACTAATATTGTGATGCGTATTATACACGGAAACAACTTTTTTACCCCAGTTTTGACCTCTGAGAAGGGGGTGCGTATTATACACGGGTGCGTATTAAACAAGGTAAAATACGGTAATAATCCTGTTTTATCATTACACATAAGTGTGGGAGAGGGAGTGGGTAAGATTACCTGCCGGTGGGGGCGGTGGGTGGGGGTATAGTGCATGGTTACATAGCTTCATACCCGATATATCATAACCAACTATCTGTATGGCATGGTTATTGAAGGCTTCACAATGATACTGGATTATTCCCCCTTGATAGCTTGACCAAGTAGTAGCATCAACAGCCGCAACAAGAGGGCCATCCTGCAACAAGTGCAACATTTCCTCCTCTTTACCAACCTTGCTGAAAGAGACATGAATATCTACAACATAAACAACATGATATAAATGTCACGCTTCTACACTCGGACAAAGAAGGGCAAAACCTCGACTTTTATATATTGGTTGTTGCTATTGTCATAATGTTTATATTTCCAACACTTTATTTAGAAATGAAAAAGATTCAGTGAATGCCAAGTTTTTTGTGCATGAAAATGACCTTAAAATATAATGTCTGTGACCTTGACCTTTATATATTAATACCGTCATTAGTCTATTGTCATGATATCACAAAAGTTGGATATTAATTTTCTTGGCAAATATTACTTTTAAACTCAGAATTTGGCCTTGACTGTGACCTTGACCGTTGTGTATTTTCAAAGGTCAAGTGATTATTATCATGAAGTGTAAATATCGAAAGAGAAATATGAAGAACTGAATATGTATACTCATGTTAAGTTTTTTGTGACGTTGGAAGGACGACAAAGGACTACAACAGTTGTCTTCGAAAAGACGACACAAAAATAGCTGGAAGATTGGAAGTTAAACATTTGATTCAGAAATAAGAATTCTGTAAAAAAACATCTCATAAAGAACATTGCACAAAAAGTAACATATGTCAGGTCTCGAAACATTGTAAACCACGATTTTCTCAATTTCGTTTGGCTCCTATGTCCTGTCAAAGTAAAACTAGAGATTTGTCTGTTGAAACAAAATCCCTCGCTATAAGCTAACAGCTGAATAAGGCCATACCTCAGCCAAATGTCAATGGACTGGAACAACCTAACGATATGCACAACTAGACTTCATACCGATACTTCCTTCCACGAATCACCAAAATATGTTATGAAGTTCAGGAGGAATAGTGCCACTGAGTTCCGTCGGTGTGTTCTTGGGCAAGACACTTTACCTTAGCCTCGTCCTTCGGATGGGGACGTAAACCGGGCGGTCCCGTGTATCGGTCTATCCTCCGAGCACGTTAAAGAACCATAGGAATCTATTCGATAATAAGAGTAGGGCAGGTTGCCGGATTCCTATGTATCCTTCCCCTCTCTCTGGGGCGGCTCTAAATAACCTATACTGTGTTGATGAGCCGTTAAACAACATTCAATTCAATTCAGGAGGAATAGTCCAGACGAACAAGGGCAACACTATATACTCCCCAACTCCCCGCTGTTACGTCGATTGAAGACACATAGAAAAAACCAGGTGGACGACTCATCAGCTGAACTTACTCGAAGCAACTGAAGTCCTTTGTGTAAACATGTAAAACTTTGGTATCATTCGGCTCGATCTTACAAAAATTAGACTCGTCCGTCAGTGGGTAGATACTCTCTGGAACAAGAGGTGCGTGTGACTGAAAAAATGGACTCAAAATATGGGTAACATAATTTTGGCAATTTCGAGTGGTTCTACAGAAAAGAGATTCCGAACAAAACAAAATATTGCAATATACCCGACAATTAAGTTGTGAAGTTTTCATAACTCAAATAACATTGGCAACTAGGATGTGATTTCAATTTTTGAACAACGACAGCAAGAAATAACCAGTAAGAATGTTGTAAGTATAAGTAAGAGCACGTTTTACAGTTTTCTTATATCACTGAAGGGCCTATAGGCAGGCTTCATGCGTACAAGCGGTTATTTATCCTCGCTGAAATGCACTGGTCATTTTAGCAGCAGACCTCAGTTTAAAGTCTCATCCGAAAGACTGGTAAGGTAGGAAATACTTTTTAAATACCTCGATAATTAAAGGAAATACTTTTAAAATATTTTCATTATTAACTCAAGTTCGGTCGAGGTTGGGACTGAATGTGCCATCCGTGGGTTACTAAGCCGCGATGCTAACCGTTACACCGTGGTGCTACCTAACAGTCAAGACTGAATAGGCTCCTTAATACATCAAATAAACGTAATAAGGTCATCTTGTAACAAGGTCATCTTAAGTTGTACTCTAACCAAAGGGAGACAATACTAGCTAGCAAAATAGCAAAGACTCTTTCTTTCAACATTTATTCCCATCTCCAATGCAAATACAGTTATGCCTATTAAGACCACTAAAGGTATTCACAAAACTGGGCTCTTGTTACAGGCGCATTGGAATTTAAACTACACAATTGGGAACTAAACCGCATTCTCTTAATAGAGGTGTTCCAGACTGTAACATGATGTTATTAATTAAGTGTTTTCATATTGGCCCAGTTATTGGTCTAAGAACCAATAACTCTGATAATATGAAAACACTTAATTATGTGTGGGCTAGTTGAACAAACTTCTTGAAATATTAAGACAGTTCTGAAGCAAAAACATACCTGAATCTAGTTCTTTGCTGATAATTTTTTGCCATAAAACTTGATCATTTTGCCACCAAAAACTTACATCAACCATCCATGTTAGTGCCCTGCATGTATCTACGCCCTGACAACCATCATTGTTGTTGGCACAGTCTATAACTTGTTGTACGGAGAGGACGGGTGGTGGACGCCCCGTCTGTATGGAGTATACACTCTCTACCGTCTCCACAGTACTGAATGCCCTGAAATATATTGTCATCAACCAGTATGATTAATTTTAAAACAAAATAGTATCAGTAGTGTGAGTCAATTAAGGCAATTTTATATATTACTGGCCATTTGGAACTTTGAGCGATACAAATCCATCGTGACGTATAACATAAATTTGGCTGACCATTTGGAACTTCGAGCTAAAATGATTTAAAAGAAAACCCTTTCGAGCTGCTTTGCTCAACTATAAATATCAATCAAATCTTCTGGACTGTATCAACCTATAACAGGAACAAATCTGCAACTTGACTGGTCCCAACTGTTATCTTCACTGCGTGCACGTCGCTGAGTGGGCACTGTCAGCAATCAAGTAGGATGACCTATAGAGTGAAGATGTCTCCTTCATCCCGCCAGCGTGGAACAACGCCAGGAACAACTACAGAAGTGGGGAAGCCTGGCGGTGTACACGGAGCGAAGTCAACAACCTGCGTGCCTGTAGAAGTATATAACTATAGTCCAATAGTTGCTATAGCCTCCGGGGACGCAGTTGAAGTTGAAAGGTGTGGCCCAAAGACAGGACCCCAGCCCAATACTAGTAGCGGATGTAGGACAGCACCACCTAGCGAATGTAGTAGCCAACACCTCGCCAGACAACACTTCACCGCCGCAGCAACAACCACACAGAGCGAAAGCGACACACCATCATCATACAGACAACAGAATCTACATCGCAGCAGCACCAGATCAACCAACACACTCATCTAAAGATGTCCAGACTGTATTGTGGCCATTAAGTTCAAGATACGTGTCTCCAGATTGCGCTTGTTCTGTATATGTTGTCGGAGGGACTTTAAACCTTAGAAAGACACACACACACAACTTGACTGGTCTTTATTTTTAAAAATACTATACCTACCAGCAGCCGCCACATTTCTTCTGGTTCTTGATAGGGGAGATTGTACTGTAGTTTAAACGTGTTCTCCTGTAATGGATACAGAATTAATGTCTGGATGTCAGATTATTTGAACATGGAATTAATGTCTGAATGTCAGATTATATGAACATGGAATTAATTGTTCAATGTTGAATTATGTCGAAATTGTCCTTAATAGTAGAAACAATTCTCTGAATATCCCGTAAATAAAGACTGGGATAAAAGGTAGCCCTGACTTTCTTTTGAATCTTTCCTGTATTGAATTGCCATTTTGTATACGGACATTTGTCTTCCCAAAACTCATTGTAAGTCATCGGGGCATTATACACACCATTTAAAGTAGCTATCCCGCCAACAACAGACAAATTTTACATAATATGTACACCGTATATTTATAATTTACATATTCTGAGAATTCAAACTCTATATACAATATAGACGGCTTTAACCAGCCGTTCATGGCCGAATGGTTAACATTGTTGCGTTGTAAACCTTCGCCTCTCACCGCTGCAGATGCGAATCCCATTGGGAGCTCGACTTGCAAGTGAGGAAGTGTCGATTCTTACGGATGGCGGGAGTTGTACAGTACTGGTTTTACCCAGGAAAAGTGGGTTGTCTGCCTTCACCACAAAAATATTAAACTGGATAGAGTTGTCATAAACTATAGCCCGAAACTAGTATAAAAGGCATCATACTTCAGAATAATGTACAAATACTTCTTTTTATTTATTTTTTATCATTTCTAAATGTGTTTACCAGGTTTTATGGCACTGGGTTTTATAAGTTTATGGGTGAAGTTTTAAAACAAGTACTATAAAAAAAATATACAAGTGTGTCCTGGATTGCAATGTTCGGTCTTTGGCTAACAAAGAAATGTGTTGAAAACTATATAATTAAAGAAAATAACCTGCCAAATAATGCAAAAATTACACTACAAACCCGTTTATCAAAACCCTATCCAGGCGTTCAGGTCATATAATAATGTATATGTGCTGATTTACAGGTCTTCTTAAAATTCCATGATTGAATATGCATTAAATGAATTACGAGTTGGTTACTCTTAATTCGAGCTGAAGTTTTGGGGTTTGGCCTGGCTTCTCAAATTATGTTAAGTTATACATAACTGTATTTGGTTTAGAAACGGTGTATATATGTTGTAACATTTAGCTGTTGTTGGCGGGATAGCTACTTTAAGGGTTTTCAAAGGCGACCATGTTTAGTTCATTACATTAATCTTACTCAAAATGTTAAGGTATGATGTGCAGTTTTAACAAGTGTGTGTGAATAGGAAGTGAACGCTTACCAGTCCAATCTAGCAGGAATGTTCAGCCGTTGAAGATTATTTAATGGCGTAATTCTCGACTGGTTCGAGGCTTTAGTGTAAGGCTGATGTATTAAATCACTCAGGTACAGTGCTGAAAACAACAACAATTACAATATGAACTAGAACGAATTTGACGACGCGCCATCGCAAAATGCCCACGCTTTCTTCACACAGGTCACTTCCCTTTAACCCTGTATCCATTTTACATGTAATTGTTTTGATCGTTCTTTAATACTCAGATCAGAAACAGTATTATTTATGATTTGCTGTATACAACTATGACACTGTAAATGAATAAAAAAAAGTGTGTAGGGTATTTGTGTATTTGAACTTTTGACCCCTATCCCAGTGTCCAATGGTGACCCTGGAGCAAATTATACTGAAATAGATATTTGACCGAATTTGCCTCTCTTCCCCCAGCCCTACACTTACCCCCCACACAGCCCAACAGTATATACACTGTAATCCCTTCATCAAAATGTTCATTTGAGACATAATTAAACAAGAGGTCAATGACCTTGAAGCTCTACTGATAGATTTTAATAGCTAGATCAGCATTCCTATGAAGTTTCATAAAAATCTGTCAAGTAGTTTCAGAGGAGTAATCGATCGCTACAAGTTGAAGTTTTTACTATATAACTCTAGGTAAACAAAAATGGCCACTGGCAGCCATGTTTAATCACGGTGGGGAATCAAGGGCACCATAACGCTATTGTTATGCGTTAAAATTGTCACCGTGCATTTCCCGTTACGGTGCCCAGCGCAGCGGAAATTGTTGTCAAAAGGTGAGTGTGAAATTGTGTTTTTTTTTATCAAGACGTTTTATGTCCAATTCTCCAAAATCGGGGAATGTCATTCCGGACAAATATGTCCAACCTTTATTTTGAAAGCAAAATAATTGAAAAAATGCCAAAATCTAATCGTGTAGAGCGTTTGGACTTTGCAAGAGTTCATTGTTGATTTGTCAAAATCAGAATTTTGTGACCATTCTTCAACGATCTGCAGGTCTACGCTAATATTTGACCTTCATACAACTGTGTAATGGACAGACGGATGCTCTGGTACAAAAAACTGAATATTATATGCCATATAAAATGCTATAAACCCATTTTTTGAAACGTCGTGGTGCCCAGGTCGAGACTATGGTGCCCAGGTCGCGACATGGTGCCCAGTGCAAGTAACTTTAAAAGAAAAAAAAACGGTCACATTTATTAAAATATACACAGGTATCCACTAAATAAATAGTTATGTCCTATAGAGACTATTTGATGGATAATTAATGGGAACATGAACGGAGTTCGAAACAAAAAGCAGGAATTGTGGAGGGATGGACTAATAGGATATTTTAGCAGTTTGACGTTGAATTAAGTTTCCCCACAAACACATTTTAACACAGCACGGTGGGGGAATCAAAGGCACCATAACGCTATTGTTATGCGTTAAAATTGTCACCGTGCATTTTCCGTTACGGTGCCCAGCGCAGAAATTGTCGTCAAAAGGTGAGTGTGAAATTGTGTGGGTTTTTTATCTAGACGTTTTATGTCCAATTCCCCAAAATCGGGGAATGTCATTCCGGACAAATGTGTCCAACCTTTATTTTGAAAGCAAAGTAATTGAAAAAATGCCAAAATCTAATCGTGTAGAGCGTTTGGACTTTGCAAGAGTTCATTCTTGATTTGTCAAAATCAGAATTTTGTGACCATTCTTCAACGATCTGCAGGTCTACGCTAATATTTGACCTTCATACAACTGTGTAATGGACAGACGGATGCTCTGGAACAAAAAACTGAATATTATATGCCATATAAAATGCTATAAACCCATTTTTTGAAACGTCGTGGTGCCCAGGTCGAGACTATGGGGCCCAGGTCGCGACATGGTGCCCAGTGCAAGTAACTTTACAAGAAAAATAAAACTGTCAAGAGCAACATTCCTGTGAAGTTTCATGAAAATCCGCCAAGTAGTTTCAGAGGAGTAATCGCTACAAATTTTTACTATACAAACTCAATGTAAACAAAGATGGCCACTGGCGCCCTTGTTTAATGTCGAATCAAAATAATTTTCGACAAGGATCAACATCATGTCATGCTGATCATTTTAGAAAAAGTCCCATATCAATATCACTTACAGTTTTCAAGAAGTAGTCGCTACAAACTTTTTTTTAAAGATCAACTAGACATCAAGAGCAACATTCCTGTGAAGTTTCATAAAATTTGTCAAGTAGTTTCAGAGAAGTAGTCGCTACAAGTTTTGACTATATAAATCTATGTAAAAAAGATGGCCGCTAGCGGCCATGTTTAAAGTCGCATCGAAATAAATTTCGACAAGGATCAACATCATGTCATGCTGATCATTTTAGAAAACGTCCCATATCAATATCACTTACAGTTTTCAAGAAGTAGTCGCTACAAATTTATTTATCTTAAATCTATTTTTAGCCGTGGTGGCCATCTTGAATTTCCGGCCAGCCTGAATTTTTTCTAAGATCAACTAGACATCAAGAGCAACATTCCTGTGAAGGGTCATGAAAATCCGTCAAGTAGTTTCAGAGGAGTAGTCGCTACAAGTTTTTACTATATAACTTTATGTAAACAAAAATGGCCACTGGCAGCCATGTTTAACGTCCAATCAAAATAATGTTCGACTAGGATCAACATCATGTCATGCTGATCATTTTAGAAAAAGTCCCATATCAATATCACTTATAGTTTTCAAGAAGAAGTCGCTACAAACTTATTTTTTAAAAATCTATTTTTAGCTGTGGCGGCCATCTTGAATTTCTGACCGACCTGAAATGTTGCTAGGATCAATAAGACATCAAGAGCAACATTCCTGTAAAGTTTCATGAAAATCCGCCAAGTAGTTTCAGAGGAGTAGTCGCTACAAGTTTTTACTATATAACTCTATGTAAGCAAAGATGGCCACTGGCAGCCATGTTTAACGTCGAATCAAAAGGATTTTTGACAAGGACCAACACCATGTCGTGCTGATCATTTTAGAAAAAGTCCCATATCAATATCACTTATAGTTTTCAAGAAGTAGTCACTACAAACTTGTATTTTAAAAATATATTTTTAGCTATGGCGGCCATCTTGCATTTCACATCAACATAAATTTTTGCTAGGATCAACTAGACTTCATGGGCATCATTTCTATGAAGTTTCATGAATATCTATCCAGTAGTTTCAGGGAGTAGTGGCTACAAATAAAAATTTACGGACAGACAGACGGACGGACGGACGGACAGACGGACGACGGACGCCGCACCACGCATAAGCTCCGCTGATCTCTGATCAGTAGAGCTAAAAAACAAAATTGCCCCCCCCCGTTACCCTACACCTACTACCCACCCCTTCCAACCCCAACCCCAGGGAAGACGTCTTGAGTTTTAAATAATAAATCATTTGACATGCTGTGCATCTCTTTCATAGATGACTATTATACCAATTAATGTGCAAAAGTATGAAACAAGAGGCCCATGAGGGCCTGTAGATGCTCTACTTATATGATGTGGTTCAAAAACATAAACATGATAGAGGCCAACCCAAGAAACATGTTTCCTATATGTAACTCTATGTAAACTTTGGGTTATCGTGGCGGCCATTTTGAATATTTGACGACAACGAAAAACACAAACTTAATAACAGGCCAACAACAGGAACATGCACATGATATTTAACTAGAATGGAATAAGTGGTAATATGTCGTTTGATAAATGTCCTTAAATTTGACCTAAGTTTAGCCATGGATCTAAGTTTAGCCCCTCAGATTTGGGGCCTCCAGTCATCCATATGGCCACATCATGGATGACTGGAGGCCCCAAATCTGAGGGGGACTAACCCAAAGATCATTGTGATTAAGTTTCATCAAAATCCTTCAAGCAGTTTCAGAGAAGATGTCATTTTTAACGTTTTCCTATATAACTCTATGTAAATTTTGGGTCGCTGTGGCGGCCATTTTGATTATTCGACGATAACGAAAAACATAAACTTCATAGAGGCTAATCCAAGGAACATGTATATGATATTTCACAAGAATGAAATAAGTGGTTTCGGAGGAGATGTCGTTTGAAATTTCCTTAAATTTGTCCTAGTTCTAGCCCTGGCGGCCATCTTGGATGACTGGCGGCCGTGAAAAACATAAATCTGAGAGGGACTATCCCAAATATCATTTTGATTAAGTTTCAGAGAAGATGTCATTTTTAAACTTTTCCTATATAACTCTATGTAAATTTTCGGTCGCCGTGGCGGCCATTTTGATTATTCTTACTTAAATTTGACCTAGTTTAAGCCATGGCGGCCATCTTGGATGCCTGGCAGACGCAAAAAACACAAATCTGAGAAGGACTATCCCAAATATCATTGTGCTTAAGTTTCATCAAAATCTTTCAGGCGGTTTCAGAGATGTAATTGTTAACCTTTTCCTATATAACTCTATGTAAACTTTGGGTCGCTGTGGCGGCCATTTTGATTATTCAACGATAACGAAAAACACAAACTTGATAGAGGCAAACCCAAGGAACATGTATATGATATTTCACAAGAATGGAATAAGAGTTTGAAATGTCTAATGCATAACGTTTGTGAGAAAGTGACCTAAACGCACATGTTGAAGGTAAAATTTATTAAGTTATCTGCCCTTTGCTTGGAGGGTCAAGGTCACATCCACATTTGCTTTGTCAAGTTGCAATGTACCACCCAAGATACAACTATAAACAAAGTTTGAAAGGTTTTAGTGCATATAGTTTGTGAAAAAGTGACGTAAACGCAAAAGTTAAAGGTAAAGATTATAGGTTATCTGCCCTTTGCATGGAGGGTCAAGGTCACATCCACATTTGCTTTCTCACGTCACTTTGCGATGTGCCACCCAAGATACAACTATAAACAAAGTTTGAAAGGTGTAGTGCATACAGTTTGCGAGAAGTGACCTAAACGCAAATGTTGAAGGTAAATATTATTAAGTTATCTGCCCCTTGCTTGGACGGTCAAGGTCACATCCACATTTGCTTTGTCATGTTGCAACGTATCACTCAAGATACAATTATAAGCAAAGTTTGAAAGGTCTAGCGTATACAGTTTGGGAAAAAATGACCTATATGCAAAACTTGAATGTTGACGCACACCTATGTCTCTTCTTCGAAAAGGCGAGACAAAAATGGTTTCGCCTGGTTAAAACATTGTTTCTACTTACATGTATACATGACTGAATACAGATATTTATGGATGTTTATTTATGGCATGTCAGTAATCGTGTAATTTTTTTCAACGCTGTTAATAACAGTAAAAAGTCAAGATCATATTAAATTTGATTTAATGTCTAATTGCATCGAGACAAAGAAGCTTTTTGCCACAATTAAATTCTTTGTACTGTATCCTGCTGTCTGTTTTTTTAATTATCATGATGCAATTAGAAAAAGTCATTGATCGTGAGTTTAACCTGTTATTTTTGGCGAATGGTTTATTCAAGAAAATTGTTGATGTGCATTATGCACGGAAACAACTTTTTTTTACCCAGGTTTGACTTAAATACGGTAATAATGGTAAAATACGGTAATAATGAAGTCTCTTGTTTGTGTTCTCAAGACAACTTGGCATCCCATAAGCTCTGCTGGAATACGGCTAGTAGAGCTAAAAGTGTTCTGATTTAATCAATGTTACCTTCATCTGTTTTGGGCCATAACTGGAACACTTCACCAAAACAACTGTGTCGTTGGTCTCAATTTTAAGTAGCCTGCAAAAGACAAGATGTTAGCCTTTAAGTAAGTTACCCATATGTGATAATATATTAACTTAATTTATAAATTCTCGGAATTCATATTCCCTGCCTTTTGAAAAACACAAGAAACGTGGAAATTCGAGTGAGTGGAAAAGTTTTTTATATTTTGACCTCAGTCACCCCAAATGCAATCCTAAGCTTCCTTTACATACAAAGTACCTACCCTGCAAGTTTCATAGCAATACTTCATTCCTAACAAAAGGTATTGAGCGGGAAACTGTTTTTCTATTTTTAGTAAATGTGACCTTGACCCCAGAGATCCCAAATGCAATCCCAAGCTTCCTTTCCATATAAGCTACCTACTTTGCAATTTTCATCACAATAACTCATTTATAACAAAAGTTATTGAGCGGAGACCTTTTTTCTATTTTTGATTTTTTGGGTCTGATTTCCAATCCTGTAAGCAACCAGATGATTTAGGGCTGGGCCTTAATGGGTTGGGTCACAAATTCTTCCAGTATTACAGAGAGTCCTAGCAGCGGCACGAATAACCTCAGACAGCAAAAGATCGCAGAAATCTGAGATGCGTTTTTTGAGTGAGTTTTTAAAATCTGAGATATGACCCCACTTAGAATCAAACCTGGGACCTTGGACGTGTTGCAAATATGCTGAACACTCGGCCACAGCAATTCTGTGTTCATAAAAATGTGTAGATACAATCAGGGTTTATATATATATTATATAAACCCTGATACAATATGCGATGTTTATAAACATCTAATGCCTTGCACAATTTTCTCATTTTGAATTGAATTACAGTATCAGCTACCAACTCAAACATCATTCTACGCATATTCAAGTATGGCATAATAGTAGTCTAGAGCGTTCGCATCGCATTCGGTCGTATGTTGAAACTCCGGCCGTGTTATACTAAAGACTTCATAAAAAGGGTACTTGTAGCCCAAGACAATATTTCTTCTCTTCTAACTTCATGACAGTATTGGGACTTCTCACTTTACGACTTCATTTCTTCATGACTTCAAACGTTATTACATCTAATACAGGAAGTCAAATTTTTAAGTCTGGGCAGCCCCACCCCACACAATCCAACCCTCCACCCCTCCATTCACTGGGTCCATTCAACATGAACCTTGGCGAAGCGCTAGTATGTACATTTTCAAAAATAACCAACGAGCTGAGACAGACTCTATCTTTTTTGTAGCATGGTACTTAGTAACACTGTGACGTCATAGTGACCGTACTCTAATATCTGGTAGTTGTAGTACGGTATAGCCACGCCCCTTTAGTTACCCTAAATTAAACAATTTAATGCTCTGCATTCATCAAAGGAAATGTCACCGACCACGCTACAAGACAATTCTAACATTAGACTTCCCGTGTTATCTGTATTTTTCAAACATTATAAGTAACTTGGCATATGCCGCAAACCCCAAATCTTGCTGCTGCTAGGATTTTCACTGTATAATTAACAGTTAACAAGATGGCAATATAAATTAACATAACATAAAACATAAAATATTCAAATACATTTTTTCGTGAACAAAAAAGAACCTAGAAATATCACTGAAGGTGATGAATATCTCCGCTTTTTTGCTATAGCCGATGAGGATGGACAAAATCAAGAATAATAAATGTCTAAAATACCCGTAAAAAGTTTTTTAATGCGAAAAAAATCTAAGTAAAACAAAGGTCGTAATTTCGAAAAATAAATTGAAGAATAGAGCAAGAGACCCAAAAGGGCCTGTATCGCTCTACTCGCTATAAATTTGTAATAAATTACGAAATCAATAATGGGTGATGAAGAGCAACATAAGGTCATTAGTTGTTATGTGTAGATGAAGTTTGGGAACAACCCATTCAAAAGTGTTTGAGATATGCAAGTATTAAAAATGTGTTACGGGACGCGAAGGGACAAAAATGTGTTACGTGACGGGAAGTTACAGACAAAGTGATTTCTATACAGCCTCCACTTCTTTGTGAAAGCGGGTGTATAGAAAGAAGAGAGGAGTAAATAGAATAAAGTTTTAGGAAAGATAAAACCAAGAATGAATGAATGATGCTGTAGGGTCTTGCCTTGAGTGGGTGTGTATGACTTATTAATCAGTTATTAGCAGAATGCAGCATGCAGATGATAATTATTAGCAGAATGCATATGATATGGAAATATTGATACCAAATACTAGTTAATGAAATGTACGCAAACACAGGATTATGATTGTTTTTTTGGCGCCTTCACTGTTTTTTCAAAACATCTTCGCTAAGTTCGGCTAAAGGAAGTCACATGTTGTACATAGAAAACTAAGTTGTATTCTACTCCGGCAACTACACGGGGTGGGGTAAGGAGAAAGTAAATATTGTATGGGTGAGTAAACCAACAAATTCTATGGGCGGTGGAGGTAAAGAAAAGTAGACACCAAACTACACCCCAACCCCTCCCCATGTGCTTTTTTCTGGAACAGCCCTTATATAAACATATTCTTGTTCAATGAAACTTGACTTATCTTACAGCCTATAGTCTGGGCAATAATGAAAATACATGTAAATTTTACAGATAGTTCAAAAAATATCAAACATATTTTTTTTTACTTTTTAATTTTTACTTTAATTGATATTGGTCAAAAAGGTGTAAAATACACTATGTGATATGTGTTGTGAAGCTAAAACAGTGTTGTTATACAGGTAAGAGAGGTATAGTTAACGAAGGGTTAACCTTATATAGATTATATAGGCCGAATGCCAGCACCGAAGGAATGTCTTATAGGAGAGGATGTCGCCCAAGTCAAGTCCAGATAAGACAAGTTTCACTGTAACATAAATAAAATTTAAAATTTAAACATGAACTCTTAAATGCATTTAAATTACCCATCCATCTGTAGAATGTCAGATCCCTGTAACTATATATATATAATACTTTGTACATATTGAATCTTTTGAACTTCATAAACTGAACAATTTAATGTATACAAACACACATGTAATACAAATCCGCAAACATTTCAATGCAAATTTATGCAAGGCATGATATAGTGTTGGGAATCAGACTGGAAATTATTATTGATAATCAGAAAACCAAAACCAATTGATTATTGATTGTACAATCATTTTTTTTTTGGTTTATATTGTATATAACTGTAACTTTTTCTTTATTAAGTACCCTTTGGCTTTTAATCATTCTCTGTAGCATGCTAGACTGCCATATTCTATAGTAGACTAAGCAGTGTAGAATTATATGTAACATAGTTGAAAGATGACCAGTTGAGATGGATTGTATGGTAAGTTTGTAACCATGTAAGCCATGATGAGTTTGGTACAATTATAAAAGTCTGCTGGCAAGAAAAACCGAGTGAAACAACAATCGACTGTGAAAAATTACTATCGATTATTGACGATTTCAGGTTAGTTCGATTAGTTTTGAATTGTTAGAGACAATCGGCACATCACTAGCATGATATAATTTGTAGTTATTATAGTTTTTGATTTAGTATTTAAATAAAAATCGTCCTATCTCAATTTATATTATAAGAAGAGCTATCCAGTGCAACACCATCATATATATTACAGTAATATATAGAGTAAAAAAACAAAAAACTATGTTAAGATGAAAATAAAAGGGATAGTATAAAAGCTAAATACAATAGAATTATTTTAAGGAAGCAAGTTTTACTACAACTACATGGGACAAAAAAAAAGAACAACATAAAATTTGAGCACAAGTTTGTCTTTATTATTAAACAAGAGGGCCAACATGGCCTTAAATCGATCACCTGAGTACTGGCCTATTATCGAACTTCTTCGAAATCTTATGGTCATATACAATCTGTGCAAGTTTGGTTAAGATTGTTAAAGAAATATGGCCTCTGTTGTGTTAACAACATTCATATAAAGACACTGACAAATTTTGGTAACGATCAAATACAAAATAAAGGTGCTAGAATGTAACCCCAGGGCTACATGTTATACATGAGAGCTGTGTGCCTTGTGGTTTTAGAGAAGACGATTTTTAGGCTTTTCCCTATACAAGTCTATGTACAACATGTGACCCCTAACTTGATAAAGGACCATAAGAGTATAGTACAGTCAAAACATTAAACCTCTGGCTAATGTAGTTCCAGAGAAGAAGAGTTTTTAATGTTTTTCCTATATAAGTCTATGTTAAACTGTGACACCGGGGCGGGGCCAAATTTGACTCCAGGATCACCATTTGAACAAACTTGGTAGGACCATAAACTTATAGCAAATGCAAAATATTAAACCTCTGGCTCTTGCAGTTCCAGAGAGAGATTTTTTTATGTTTTTCCCTATACAAGCCTATGTAAAACTGTGACCCCGGGGCAGTGCCAAATGTGACCCCAGGGTCACCATTTGAACAAACTTGGTAAAGGACCATAATCTTATAGTAAGTGCAAAATATGAAACCTCTGGCTCTTGTAGTTTCAGAGAAGATTATTATTTTTTAATTCCTATACAAGCCTATGTAAAACTGTGACCCCGGGGCAGGGCCAAATGTGACCCAAGGGTCACCATTAGAATAAACTTGGTAAAGGACCACAGTCTTATAGTAAATGCAACATTTTAAAAATCTGGCTCTTGTAGTTTCAGAGAAGAAGATTTTTTTATGTTTTTCCCTAAATGTAAAACTGTGACACCCGGGGCGGGGCCAAATGTGACCCCAGGGTCACCATTTCACCATTTGAACAAACTTGGTAAAGGACCATAATCTTCCATGCTTTAGCAAATGCAAAATATTAAACCTCTGACTCTTGCAGTTTCAGAGAAGAAGAGTTTTTTATGTTTTTCCCTTTATGTAAAACTGTGACCCCCGGGGCAGGGCCAAATGTGACCCCAGGGTCACCATTTGAACATACTTGGTTAAGGACCATAAGCTTATAGCAAATGCAAAATATTAAACCTCTGGCTCTTGTAGTTTCAGAGAAGATTTTTTTATGTTTTTCCCTATACAAGCTTATGTAAAACTGTGACCCCCAAGGCGGGGCCAAATTAGACCCTAGGGTCATCATTTGAACAAACTTGGTAAAGGACCATCATCTTATAGTAAATACAAAATATTAAACCTCTGGCTCTTGTAGTTTCAGAGAAGAAGAGTTTTTAATTTCTTTCCTATATAAGTCTATGAGGCGGGGCCAAAGGTCATCATTTGAACAAACTTAGTAGAGGACCATAAGCTGATGCTACATGCAATACATGGTTTCAGAGAAGAAGATGTTTTAAAGTTTTTTCTATATAAGTCTATGAAAAACATGCAAAATCTCAATATACAAACTTTCGACCCCCAGGGCACGGGCATTTTTGACCCTGGGGACTTCATTTGAACAAACTTGATAGTCTAGGCGTTGGCGATCATTTTAAAAGAAACATTTTAAAAGAAAAACTGTCAAAATCTGTCCAGCGGTTCTTGAGAAGAAGATTTTTTAAGGTTTCGACCATATATGGTAATGGTGGCCATCTTGGACGTCGCGCTGACCTAATTTTAACAAATCTAAAAAGCATTCATCTAAGGATCATACATGTGAAGTTTGGTCAAAATTGGCCAAGCTGATTCTGAGGAGAAGTCGTTTGAGCAAACGTTAACGATGACGGACGGACGACGGACGAAGAAGTGATCCCAATAGATCCCAATAGATCTAAAAAAAAAAGAAAAGCATACCATTCGTTTGCCTCTTTTTACTTTTATCCATTGACCTTTCTCTTTTGCAGTTTCTTTCTGAGCTGAAACAGAAGTAACCATTTTGAATCTAATAGCCTTTAATATTCTCACACAATCGTACTATAAAGTTTTATTACCTTTGAAAATATTTAGAAATTTATGTGAATTTTGTGGGTATATGTCAATTCAATGTTCAGATATTTTATATAGAGGATCTTACATGAATGCCAGTTTAATATTAAATTTGTTAAACTAGTCGCATAAAATAATATGATGGAACACTTTTCCGAGCATCATATTAATTTTATCTAACAAGTTTAATAAATTCAATATTAAATTAAAATAGGCACAAACGTAAGATTCTATTTTAATATCACATAACTTAACAGCTTCATACGCAACATTTAATATTGTAGCTCACTAAATTTTGTAAAAGAAATCACACCAATAGAAAGAATATGTTTTCACACAAGTTATGCAGTTATAACTATTTAAACACCAGCTTTTGATAAAGTTTATCTGTCACATTTTGTGTATCAACTCAGCCAGAAGCATTACGAGAGTAGAGTGGTTCCCGCGTAAAAATCGGGAACCAGCTTGTACAATGCTGCCTGCAGAGGCTCAAAAGGTAGCATGTTTGCACAGCCTGGCGCACAAAAGCGCTCCACTCCAGGACTTGGAAAATAAGTTCATGACATAAAAGAAGGGCTAATAGAGGTACATGCACCTTCGTTGACCTTCGTTCACTTTTACATCATTGTTTTTACCTATGTTGAAGATTGCTATTTTTCAATGAGCTGAAATACCCCATTGGATACCTCAAATCTCACATCTATTTATATATTCATATTACATCACTTTTAACCTTGACATTCATGCCCATATCATGGAAAACTGTCTTCTAATTGGTCTAAAATAATATATGCAAGTGGACCATCATGCTGTCCCTTTTGATGTCACCTCAGAATTATCATATAATAATAGTAAATTAGAAGTACCGTTCCTTGATAATTTTAATTATTTGGATACATTATACAGGGCACTAAACAAAGAACGATTAGTTGGTAAAGCATGGATGCGTTTCTAGTATTAGTAAATTGATATAAATGTATATAAACTTAAACCTAAAATAATTAACTGCTGTTAAAGGTGAACTGGGTAGTTACCTTTCGTATGTTTCACAATATCTTAAAATAGTTAAGTATTGATATAAGTTGTTAGATACTGATATATTATATTGAAGGTAATGCCTGGTACACGAAATATAGACATGAATGCACTTCTTTCTGACCTTTGACCTCTAAGTGTGACCTTGAGTTTGGAACCACGGACCTGGATTTTGCAAGCATCACGTCATCTTGTTATGGTGAGCACTTGTGTCAAGTTATTTGGAAATCCGTCCACGAATGCCAGAGTTATTTACCAGACACGAAATACAGACATGAAAGCACTTATTTTTGACCTTTGACCTCTAAGTGTGACCTAAAGCTTGGAGCCAAGGACCTGGATTTTGCGCGAGACACATCGTCTTGTTGTGGTGAGCACTTGTGCCAAGTTATTTGAAAATCTGTCCATGAATGTCAGTTATTTACCAGATGCGATAGTACGGACGGACTGACTGACTGACGGTGCGACTACTATATTCCACCCTTCGGGGGCATAAAAAATCAACAAGACAATTCCGACACACTCCAAGCTTAACAGAAAAGACCGCATGATGCTTCCGCCTTCATTTGCATTTCTATTACAATTGTGTACTATGATCATGCCTTCATTACACCCAAGTTATGAGATAAATACATTCAGTACATGTACCTTCAGTCTTTTTCTTGATATCACTATGTTGGTCCGCCAAGGAGATAAGGAACTTTGGACCCAAATTACATTCTTCTATTTCCTCCTCCTCTACAGTCACTTCTGACGTCACCACAGAATCATTTGAGGCCGTCTCCTGTTCCTTTAGGGGCCCTTCACATCTCAATTTCTTCTCAATCTGTTTGGTCTGAAATATAATGTATACTTTAGGGCCCATACATACCCGTTGATTTGAAAACCAATATAGTTTGTGTTAAATGCCAACTATCCATTACATACTCATGAACTTGCCACAGTGGCCTGTAGCAGAGCTGCCTATACTCAAGATGCATGATTATGCACAGAAGAAAATATTGGATTTCATGACCTTGACTCCTGACCTGAAATGAACCTGTTTGGTGCCTGACATAACACATACTAACATAACATTTCACCTCATTATCTAAGTAATTATAGTGTTTTAAGAATATAAAATACAATAACAGAGAAGTTCATGACCATGACAAAGACAGACATTGTACAGACCAGTGACCTTGAAAATGAAACACAGAATATATATGGTACAAAACACGATATTGCAACAAACCTTCATATCAAAATTGGTCAAAAATGAAGTTATATATCAAAGTTGTCAAAATATATGTTTATCAAAATATCAAGTTATCGCGTTCGCAAGCTTAAAATTCATTTGTTTTTTCAATATAATAAAAGACACTATGTAATGGTTATGCAAGTGATGGGTTTAAAATTTGCTCATTGTAGATCTTGTCTGAGATTTTATCAAAACCAACTTTCAGTATTCTAGAACTGTTTACTAACCATATTGCGTAACAAGCTGAAATTTGCACGTTTATCAATAATCAAGATCAAAAACTCTGTCCATGATAAAACACATAATGACACAATGAAAATAGCTGGTTCTTTTTCCTTTGCTTCAGAAGAACATAATTATGTGACACAATTCTCATCATTTGAAGACTCAATTGAGAAATAGTCTTTACAATCTATACCATATACCATATTTCCCCTATTAGTAGTGCCTTCTAATAGTGCCTAATAGAAGCACCCCCACCCATTTTAACAAACCTTACCTTCTTCAAAAATCCAAAAGTTCTTAAAAAACACAATTGTTCGTCTTTACTGCTAATGGATTTGATTAAAGGAGTTTTTTACTGCGACACCTGTATGGTCTATGACATAAACCTTAAAGGGCTATCATCATCAATACAAATTGATTTATCTCCTTTCTTTCAATTTACTATTTAGTTAATCTTTTATTATTATTTAATTCATACGCAACCAACACATGTTGTAATCGTCAAGTTCGATGGAAATACAGATACAGAGTGATTACAGTGATATACTCAGTATACAGTCGGGTTTAGGTTAAGTCAATACTGGTGTCATAGTAAAAGATTGCCGAACAGTAATTCTATAAGGGAACAGTCGGGAAAGGAGGGGAAATATATTGAAAATATGAACCATAATAATAAATAAGAACGCCCACTTTGCATAGCGCCCGCGTGCTACTATTAGGGGAAATACGGTAATTATATATCCCTGTTTAAACACCCCAGAAGCAATGCATTTTACAAAAGTACACTACCCCGGTATCGTAATCTATTCTGTATAACAGGGCAGGTTCAAGGCACCCTCCACTACCTCAATAAATTGTGAAAAGTTATGAAAATTCATCTGTAAAAAGTGTTTTTTGGTTTACTTTTTTTCGGTTTTCAACAAGTTTTTTTTTTAAAGTTGGGTCCCACCCCTAAAGCTGCGTGCTTGAGAATCTATCTTTTTTTTTATTGTGGCCGTTGTGGCCTCATTTCTGTTTTTTTTATTATCACTGTGGTATACCGTACCCTGGATATTGCTATGTACACTGAGTATTGGTGAGCATTATCATTGGATTTCGCGACGCCGGAGATCGAACGAGGGTAAGTTCAGTTTCAATTTTTAGTGTTTTTGAGTTTGTTTGATATAAATTTGATAAAAAATTAAATCATTTGATCATTTTCCTAGTCCCTGAAAACCCGAAAATGTTTCGATATTGCTTAAAAAGGTAATAAGAAGGCGAAACTCGGCTCTTTACTCACGCAATAAATAAACTAGGATCTGTCAAATTTGATTTTTTTGTTTATATTCTCCCGTAAACGAAAAACTTGAATCGAGCAAATTGTGATCCCTAAAACCAAGTAGCTTCAGTCCAAATTTCTGAAAAAAGTATTGAATTACAAAAAAGATATAGGTAAAAAAAGATACAATCAAGTGTACCGAGTATTGATTTAGTGTGTGCCGAGTATTGCATTCTAGCTCAACGTTAGTGTACCGAGTATTGTACAACATAATGAGTAAATTAGAATGGTAAAACTATAACTTTTGTCTGTTTCTTAAATCTACTTATCGATTAAGTCATTTCATTTTGCTGAAAGTATATTGTTATATGATATGTATAAAAAATACTTTAAAAAATCGTTTAAAAGAGATGATATGACCGATAAAGAGGTAAAGAGAAACATGAGTTTCACTGATCAATTGGTAATTAAAATTGGCAAAGACTGATAGAAATTCTTTATTGTGTATGGTAAAACATATATGCTAATAACCTCGGACCTAGGCGACTCAAGCTTGGCTGCAGGTTTGTCACGGTTACTGTCAAGTCGTACCTATTAGGGTGACACCCCTTTTTTGTACGCAGTATTCAGTCTGATTTTAGAGAGTATTCAGTACTGATGCGCAGTACTCGCCCGACGCAAAATGTGGAGAAATCAGTACCCGGTCAGTCTCGGGTCCCGAAATTAAATGTACGCAGTAATCGCCCTCAATTTTAGGGAATACTCGGTACTCATAGGGGAGGGGTTACACCCCCATCTATGGATGGGTATTGCAATAAAATAATCAATTTTACGAAAGCAATTGCAAGTGTCAAATGCTTCAGAAGTTCTTCTATACTCCATGTCAGTATAGTTGTTTTTTTCCTGATCGCCTTAATGTTCAATGAAAGGTTTTTATTAATTCGATCATTACAGGCGCGGATTAATGAATTTTTCCCAAAGGGTGTCTTCTATATTCCAGAAGGGGTCCAAAATCGTACGAACGTCTGCTTTCATTGTGATTTTAATAAAACATACCTTATATTTTGAAATCCCACGGACGGGGTAGTGGTCCTAACCCCCGCCCATGCCGGATCCAGAGGGGGTCCGTGTGTTCAGACCCTCAGGGATTTAAGAATTCTCTTAAACTCACGTAGACATTGGACGCTGTGGATGTTATTTTCTTAAAATCACATCGAAATTGGAAGCCCGTACAGGGTTAGACCCCCCCCCCACTCCCCCTGGAACATGGTGGTATATGTTGGATCCACTCTGGCCAAAGATCCTGGATCCGCGCTTGATCAGTGCCTGCATTAAACATAGTAAGCTAGGAAGGTAGGTAGGAAGCTCTATATTCAATTCCATTCTGAAATATGCTCAGGTCGAGTAAAAGCTAAGCATGCTGCAATCCCATCAAGGTGTTGGACTCTTTGCTTCCAGGGCGTCATTTGCGCTGCAGGTCGATTAACATCGTATGGTGTATGCCGTGGCTTAAATATGTACGAGTCGTACTTCCTAGAGATTTGCCAATTGCTCCAAATCCGCATACAATCTTAGTAGGAACGCTTTATGGCATCCATTTACTGGTAAACTGCTATATTTTCTTTACAGCACTGGGTTTGATCTTGTTTTGAATGACTTGACTTGAATAACTTGTGGCCAGCTGGAGACTGTTTTCCAAATAATAACTCCATATAACTACGGTATGTATAGCTTATGACGGAACTGATTTATATAAATTGATATTTAATCATTATTCACCTATAGGACGCGTGTGACATTTTTGCAAGTTATTTCAGGAGGTAATATTGATACATGATATCTTTTTTTCTGTGAGAAATTCCGAATGTGTTTGTCTGGCTGTCTAACTAAGATGACGGTTATAACTTATAGAGTCCACTAAAACGCGCGTTTGATTATGCAAAGTATGTACAGCTGTATGTTAAAAATTAAATAACATCACTGTATCTCTGTATTCAGAATCAACAATGCAGTTCCAGTGTTATTATTGTTCTATTTCTACGGACAATTACCGAGAAGTAATTTGCCATTTGATTGAAACCCACACTGCGAATGAAATAAAGTTCAAGCGTGTGAAAGAGGACGGCGTAAAGGTGTGCGCTTATAAGATAACACCCGAGCTTTGTAGGGAACAGGGTAGAACCATCAACATAGACGATCAAAATACTTCAACACATGTGTCAAGAAGAGGAGTTATTCCAAAGGAAAGTCCATTGAAAAAGGTGATAGGACAAGATTCTACAATTAATATAGATCATTTTGAGTTGCTTGAAAATGAAAAAGTTGATGAATGTATTGACGAAGATTCCGAATATAAAGAACTTGTAAGCATCTTACCAGAAGTAATTCAAAGTTTAAATGAATGCGGCAGATATGAAGATTTCATGAGCTTTAATCGCTTAATAAGTGAGAGAAAATTTCCCTTGAACAATATCGCGTTTTTACTATTTTTAGACGTTGTTAGGTGGTATTCATTGGACAATACAACTTCACTTATGCGTTATAGTGACCAATGTAAACTGTTCTGGAGAACAGGGTATAAATTGTTTCATGGACGTTTCTTGAGGTTTATGGGTGGACCAAAAAATTTGGGTCAGATGCTACAGTCAGGGAGTTCTTCTGGTAATTTTCAAGCAAAGGATTCAAGTGTGAATTTCGTCGTTCCTCATCGAAAACGTCTGCAGGAATATACCAAAATGATTTCAACTGAAACTCCTGGAATCATAACAGACATGATTGATGATGTATATAGAAACGATCCTGAACAATTATTAACTTACAAAATTTGTGTTGATGGGAAAAAAATTAATCCCTGTTCAAAGGGTGAGGTAGATTTATGGGGATTTGAAGATCAACCAACATTGGAAGAGAAAAGGGACCGCCTAGAAAGCGAAATGAATTCTTTTAGTGCATATGTAAGACAAATAGAAAGGCAAATAGAAATAGGACATACACATTTAAGTGATGTGACCTACAATATCACTGAGATCTGCAAGAAATCTGTACAAATACTTAGTTATAGAATCAAAGACTTGCGACTTTTGAAAGTGAACAAAGAGATTGCACTGAATAAGTTACAGGACCAAATTGAAGGTGACTGGAGAGCCAGTAATTTTGCAATAGTTATAAGTAGTCTACGAACAAGTGTGTACCAGATTGAAAATTGCATTGAGGACATGTTAAACACAAATGATAAGCTTTGCAAATTTGCAGCTGCAGGATCCTCAAGTACAGCAAATTCCTTCACAACGCAAGAGAAAGTTGAACTTGTAAAACAAAAAAATTATGTTTGCCTTGGCTGTGGAAGTGACAAAAATACAAATACTCCACTAATCAAACAACGATCTGAGGCATGGTTTGATCTGCGTAAGTCGTGTCTAGTAACAGAAAGCACAATCAATAAAGCAATAGGATTAGAGGGTCTGAAACAACAAAAGTTGCATATCGATACTAAGTCTGGAAGAAAGGAACCAGAGCCAGTTTCTGAAGATTTACAACGTAAATTTGACTACGGATCTAACAATGAATTGAATGCAGTAGCTACGATGGTGTCTAGTTTTATCCCGGCATTCGAACCTGGTGCTTTGTTTTATGAAGAAGGGTGTTATATAGTTGAAGACAATGGAAAGCCGTGCCTTGTGATAAGCCCCGATGGAAGTATCCGGAGAGAGTCAAGTGTACTTGCAGGAGTGGAAATCAAATGCCCAATGCCTGGGAAACTATACACAACTCCAATTCAATATACTTTACCCCACTACTATGTGCCACAAGGGCTCAGTGAAATGAGCTGCCTTGGAGTAGAACAGCTGTATTTTGTATCATACGGACAAGAATCAACCGCTGTGCACCTTGTATATTTTGACAGGACACTTTGGAATGAAATTTATGCAGAAGTGAACAGTCTAGATTCTGAGCATACTCCTAAAAAGCTGAGTACGAACATCACAAAATTGAAAGAAAGCATTGAAAATTTCCGCACATCAAAAGTCAGATTAATTGCCGAGGTGAAATCGAAAACTGCAACACCATGTGTTCATCCGGATGAGCTAACAGGAAGGATATATCACACGACTGACAGCAATACTGATGAAATTATTTTGTTATCAGATGTTCAGAAAGCTTTAATTCGCGGGAAAGATGCAGTTAAAACAAGCGATGAGTTGTGTGCTAGAAAAGCAAACGAGGTACTTGTGTTCGTGCTAGCGGATCTTGATAGAATTCACAAGCCTGAAATACCATGTTCATTTCCAATTGCGTATGCGTTCAAGGGGTACAGCATGAAAGCCACGGTCATGAGAAGCATGATCGAAACTGTACTGTACGAGCTGTACATTAGAGGATTATACACACCTGTTGTGTCGTATGATGGCCAATGGGCTGTTCTAGCAAATAGAGCGAAGGATGGTAAACCTTTAACCCTGATAGAACTTCAAAAGCATGTGTACAATCAAGTAAAGGCAAGAAAGAAATCTGAAATAACGAAATCAATTTTTGAAACGGCAGTTGTGAAATCAGATGATTCTGGTGATCTTGAAGACAAGATAAACTATTGCTACGATGAGGAAAGAAAGGCGGTACAAGTTCACTTAAAGCATAACGTGAAAGTGTTCAAACCGTCAGTAAATATCAAATATTTACAAGAAATAGACAGAAAGAAAATCAGGAAGGAATAAGAAGCAAATGAAGAAGCTGTGGAAAATGCTGACACAGCAGAAATATTGTCAATGGTCCCATGTGAGGCTTTAGAGACATTGGAAGATGAAGAAATTGAATTGTTGCACGAAGTAAGCAGAACAAGTCATTTGAATCAGATAGACCTAACAAACCGTCCTAACCAACAGACTGTAAATTTGGCAGAAACATTGGTAAGTAAATGGAATGAAAGTGATGAATGGTCACAGCCAAGTACAAGTGTAGATATATCTGAGAGGTTGGAGCAAATGGAAATAGATGATACAGATGAAGAATGTCACAGAAATATCTTAGATAAAGATGATATCGCAACAATGTTGAATAGTCTTCGGGTTGATGAAAAGTCAAACGCTAAATGGAAAACTACAACTTTAGAAGATTTCGAAAGTATTCTTAAAGACACTGAGAAAGCAAAGGCAGTAATGACAAAGAATGAAATGACTATATGTCTGAATTCAGTTGAAGACAGTTTGTCAAAAGCAAATTCGCGTTTTTGCAAATCTTGGAATAAGTCTAAATTAAGTGACTTTATTCGAACAGTATTATGCCAAAGTTCTATTAATCAGTCAACTCATACGAAGAAGAAACGGCGTTGCAATCCACAAAAGCTTGTTGTATTATGCAAACGAGTAATAAATCAAATGCCTAAGGCAATTCTGAACGCAGTCGTTGCCGAACACGAAATGGTAGATGAAGTTAACCAGTGGCGCACCAATGGTCCTTTTACCACGGTAACAGATGTTGGGTCAGAAAAAGTGTCTTGGTTTTCTCTACCGGAGTATAATTCTGGAACATTGTCATATATTTTTTCTTACCTGGATGTGCATCATCTTAAGTCTTAAGGTTTGTAAAGATGGATTACCCGAAAGAGGTATCAATAAGCAAGCGTGGATCGACGTTGCAAAGTCAAACACAACGAACCTGAAAGTTCCACACGTTGAGGACCTGGTGGACAAACAAAGTGACGCTATAGCTCGTGAAACTTTCTCCGAGGAAGTACAAAATGCTATGAGCAGTCAATATCCAAGGGAAGCATACTTTTGTAAATTAGTTCGGGAATTTTATGAGGCGGAAGATGATCCTGGACTTAGTGTTAATGAGAGGTACCTTCGACGGACGGAATTTAGAAGATGGCTCCTTGAAGATGTAAATTTTTGTAAATTTCCGCCGCACGGATCCCACGTGCGAAGTATGCCGATGGTAATGTTTCAAGGGTTTCTCACTAACATTGAACGAAGAATTCAATTATTCCCATACGTTAAATCCGGGCGATACAATGTGAGAGCCCTTGGTAGTCTAGAAGCAGAAAACCTTTTTGGGCAATTTCAGGACTTAGACCCAAAAGGCAGTGGTGTCATGAAATCAGAAGATATACCGACAGCATTAGAACATGCATGCCAGTTGCTTAAAGTAAGGCTGTTACCTGACCGACCATTCCACATGACACTGTCTAGAGCCAAGGTGTATCCTTTGAACGAGTTAATAGATGAAAGAGGTGCGGATGACGAAGGAAACGAGCTGTATGTCTATCCAAATCTGGTCGATCGGATATGTATGAGGTAAATCAATACTATGATTTCTAAACTTTTCATTGTGATATATTTCTGAAAGCAATGTGCAATGGGATGTATATTCGAAGTTTATTGGGTTTGAAGAATCAAAAGTTTAAATGCTCGGTGTCTTGTTGTAAGTCAATTTTGTAATCCGCAGGTTCAGTTAGCATCAAACCTTTGTTCCCTCTAATTTATTGATGTTTTTATAAACTCCCATAGCATTCAAACACATGGAATTATTTGCAGCATTGACCATTGTCAGATTTTGATGCCACAAATGACTTGCCTTGCTATAATTTAATTAGTCATGAATATTAACCAATTTGGTTCTTTTTTATTCAGAGACCATGTGTTCGATGTAAAGTCAAGGGGAAAAAGAAAAGCGAGGCGACGATTGGTAGAGATCAAAGGACCGAACGAAGCGGCCAGAGGCGTATCCGGAGTACGTCAACACCACAAATGCGACGACCACATAAACGTTTAGGAATCAATATTGATTTTGGAACTGATTTGTGATCTAAAGATTTTTCAAAACCTGTATTTTATGCGCTGCTGTGACTTTTTGTGAAATTTATATAATATAGGTATTGATATTGTACATATTTGAGGATAATGTTCATCATTCATTCGCCGATTCATTCAATGAATAGTTAGTGTGGTAACCGTCACCTGAAATGCACCGGAATGAGTGTTGCTCTTCAAGTTTCTGAACAACTCGAAGCACTACTAATTGTCCGCTTGGTGGCACCTGTAAAACATATTGCCTGTCATATTGAATGTCACGTATTTCTTACCTTAATACTGTGTGAGAGCAATTGTTCTTGTTTTGTCTATCATATGGACTTAATAAATGTTATGCTAATAACGTCCAATAGAAGGTTTTTATTCCTAACATAAAGCCATAACTGTTAATGGTATACCAGTAAACCAGTGTGCATAAAGGCATGACATATTGTATGTATTTTCTATTGTATACAACCTTCTCTATCGATGCATGGGCAGAAAGGACTAGCATTGGCTATATCAAATGGTATTTGTAGTCCAGTTGGGCCTTTACATTATTGCAGTAAACGTTTGTAGAATACAATGTATTTCAGCATTCATCACTTGTAAGCAGTATAATCTAATCGTACACGTTTTCCCTAAAATCGACATTGAATTTCTCGTTTGAACAAGGTCAATGAACCCCCAGAAATATGGAGGGACATGATTCTCTCATGGATCCCTTTGTGCCAAATGTTCCAATTCACCATATGCAACGTATTATGTATAAAACAATGGATAATATTACTTTGCTAAAATTAACACATACGAGACTCGTATAGTTTCAAACGTTTTATTTGAACAATCTCAAAACCATAAACAATTGAAAAAATAAAAGAATGGCATTCAAATTTTGTCATCACTATGACAATTATTATGTATCTTCATTATTCACAATCAGTAAAATAAAAAGTAAAAATAATATGAATGCAAATATCACAAACTAAAGCTGGGCCAATAATAACATGAATAATGATTACATTGTTCTCTACTGTAAATATCACTAGAGTAGAGTTGTAACTTACATGGATTGCGAATCGGATCTCGAGTAATGACAGTCAAAACATTTAGTAATAAAAATGTATTGTTAATTCCATTGGACGACAGTAAACAAATAAAAAGTTGAAATCTAAAGTCTATTTCCTAGTCAGTGTAAGTTATAAATGTCCAAATATGAATTAACCATCTCAAGGGATAACACCGTATCAGTGATGAATTGAACTGAATAATGATTGGCTTTTGGCCACAATCTACACATACATGAAACACGACTAGAACAAGTGCACACATTGCATATTAAACATGATTATAAGTTAAGAGTATGCAGCACAGAGTACTCATTTATTGCTGTCTATGAACAGAACAAGAGGGTCAGATGACCCTTAATCGCTCACCTGTTTTAACTGTTTAACCAGTTAATGTTGTTTTGATTTTTAAAACAAGTTTGTTGCTATATAAGTCTATGTGAAACAATGTGACCCCGGGGCAGGACCAATATGACCCGGAGGTGATGATTTGAACAATATTGGTAGAGTTCCATTAGGTGATGGTAATATATACCAAATATCAAAGCCCTGGGCCTTGATGTTTCATGAGAAGATTTGTTCATGTTTTCCTATATAACTCTATGTAAAACCATGTGACCCAAGGGCGGGGCCAATATGACCCTGGTGGTAATGATTTGAACAAACTTGGTAGAGGTCCAATAGGTGATGGTACATACCAACTATCAAAGATCTGTGCCTTGTGGTTTCAGGAGAAGATTTTTGAAGTTGTTACGATATATATAATTCCTATCGGTTGCCATGGCACGCACACGGACGGACGCACGGACGACGGACGAAATGTGATCACAAAAGCTCACATTGTCACTTTGTGACAGGTGAGCTAAAAACAGCAGAACTAATACAAACAATTCAACTCATGATCAACATGTGAAAACAATTTGACTAGAACAAGTGTATAGAATGCATATTATACATGATTATAAGTTAAAAGGACCTTGTACGTTCATGGTATTGATCTATGTTAAATTTTGGAAGTACATAAAATGAGTTCAATCATCATAATAATCAAAGAAATATGTACTCATTTTCGTTTAAAATTGCTTTACAATAACAAAAATGACATTTTCTGTTCTTAATTATTGTATCAATATCTAAGTGTTACACTTTTTCAACTAAACTCCAAACGTTTTTATATTCATTTTATACTATTTGGACTAAATTAAATGCCGTTTCCAATCATTTGAGGTGGACATGAATTGATCTAGACAACTTTGTATTTTGACACGAACGCACAGGGCTGATTTAAGTATATGCAACAAAGAGTGTCTATGAACAGAAAAACAGCAGAACTAATATAAAAGATTCAACTCACGATCAACATATGAGAAATAAATTGAAATAATAGCTCAATCATCGTCTCAGAAAGTTACTATAGGCAGGAAACCATCTCCATCTCAAACTTGGTTAAACAAAGTAAAATACGACATATACACAGGTGCCCTAGTACGTCACACAAGAAATTACCTTCGGTCGATTCCCTATGGAAGTCACGCGAAGAAATGTTTGCTGACGACTTCAGAAAGTCGATGAGATGAGACTTTTTGAAGTCGTCAGCAAACATTTCTTCGCGTGACTTCCATAGGGAATCGACCGAAGGTAATTTCTGGTGTGACGTACTAGGGACGCTGTGATATAGAACGTTTGTGCATAGGTTCTCCTATTTACATAGCTTTTGATGCTTCTTCAAGGAGGATCTCCATCTGTATTTCTTTCCACAACGTGTGCATAGGTATCTTTTGGGACCGTGCATGCCCTTCTGATGTTTTTTTAGTCTGTCTTTTCTTGCAAATTCCTTACAGCATTCATCACATGAGAAAACTTCCTTTTTCTGTCCTTCAGTCTTCTCACACGCAAGCACCTGGTGTCTCTTTAATGAGCTGTGGCCCTTCAGAGTTTTTCCACATTTGTCACATTTTAAGATGTCGAATTGTAAATGTTGCGCACAGTGATGCTTAAACTGGATCGACTGGTTAAAACCTTTGTAACACACGTTGCACTTGTACTTGTATATTTGTAAATGTTTATCTTTGTTGTGCAAACTTAAACCAAATGCTGACATATACTCTTTGCCGCACTGGTCACATCTTCTTAGGTTTAGGTGTACTGGAATCTTTTGGCAGGCCAAAAGACTTTTGATGGACATTTTTAACATGTCTGTCTAAGTTGGATTTCCTGTACGTCGTGTACATGCAAATATCACACTCTATAACGGTTGGTGGCCTGTTTACAGTAGTGTTTTGGTCTTGCTCCAAGTACTTTGTGGCTGAGAAGACTTCTCCTGAATCATTATCGGTATTGACTTCTCTTTCATCACAAACATCTTGAAGTTCCTCGCCAACGTCAAAACTGTCATCCGGGAAATCCATCTGTAAATAGAAAAAACGGTATTTAGATGACATGAATTATCAAATAATCTGTCGAAGCACTATCTAAACATTATTTATATTATCACGCCCGTTTAACTCACAACGAGTGCGAAATGCATTTCGGTAGAAATGTTGTGAGCAACTTCCGTTTCTCGTTGTGAGCACCCATGGGACAGGGTTGACAACGTAAACAAGGTACATTTTTCAAATATTTTGAAGATAACAGCCTTTTGTGTAAGACTATCGAAATGCAGTTCGATAGCGATGGGTTTTCTGAGTACGCCCATATAAAAATAATGCCTGTATGCGGACAATTTTATGGAAAACCCGTTTGTCGAAATTCATTTAATTTTTCCATTGTCCCCCGAGTGACTGTGTCAAACGATTTTTCTATCAAAAATGGCCAACTACATGCATCAATTTTATTAATCCGAGCTTTCTCTGACCTTACCAGCCCTTTTTACGATTTTTGATATTTCATCTGGCTGTGTACGGTCAGAGGAACTCCTATAGTAAAAACACGGGGATCTCCTCTCCCGCGAGGGAGAGGAACTACCCTCTTGGTTTTAAATCAATATATCTATGTAAGTATTCATTGGATTAACATTTCAAGCATATAAACCGATTATCAATATATTTATTTACCTATCTGAAACGAAATATTTGTTTTATTAACCTTAATAAAGTTGTAATGGTCAACCGTTTCAGACGAAGTTAAAATTATTTTTTTTTCCAACATTTGTTATTATTCAGGTCAAATGTCACGTGATAGTGACCGGTGCTCCGATAAATATTTCCCGCAAAATTCAAAACATTTCAAAATTGCGACCAACTTTTCCTTTTTGCACTAGCAATACTCTGAACACCATCCAATTACTTATTTTTAAAGTTTAGACCCTAATTAGGCTCCGAGAAGAGTCTGTTCCACTCCAAAAATCCCTCGATGCTGTCAGTTGATAGTGGACTTATTTGATGAGGGGAAAATGAATGCCTTCACCTCTCGCGAGAATATCACGGGAATTTAATTAATATGCAAAATGCAATATGGCGGATACAGTAAATAAAAGTGTACTTTAAAACATAAATGTTTTATTGTGTCACTACCATCGATAAAGGTGCGGCTTTATCATTGCAGCTTGGTATAATAAATATTAATTGATCGATCTGTTGAGCTAAATTATCGTAAAAAAACGACCCGACACAGCAAACATCGTTGAAAGTGCATGACTGTGCGTGTTCAGTAATCCCCCGGTTTTCACTATAGGAGTTCCTCTGACCCTATAAAGCCGCAAAAAAAAAAAAGAAAAAAAAAAGAAGGCTTTTAGGGTCAGAGAAGGCTCGGATTACAATTTTATATGTGCGTACTCAGAAAACCCATCGCTATCGAACTGTATTCCGATATTTGAAAAAATATCCGTGCTTACCTTGCCAAACCCGTTTCATGAGTGCTCACAACGAGGAACGAAAGTTGCTCGCAACATTTTAAGCGAAGTGCAATTCACACTGGTTGTGAGTTAAACGGGCGTGATTATGCTAATAGACGACAAATTTCTCTACATCTGAATGCAGGGGCGGATCCAGAACATTTTTCATAGGGGTCCGTCATAGTGGTTTTACCTAAAAAAATGTGCAGCGCTTTTTTGTTGCTTCTCATCCTAATTGAGTCCCATTTACATCCTTTTTTAGTACCTTTACTGTATTTTTCGGGTATTTAAAGGGGATTCGGGTCAATCTTTGGGGATCGGAGCCTATTCCATGGGGGTCCGGTATAAATATACGGACCACTCTACATCCGTCAATGCAATGCATAGCTTAGATATGTGTTGATGTCACTTATTTCAGTCATATGGCTTTCATCGGACAAACATTTACAACACTTAGTGATCCGCCGTAGTGTGATGGTAGCATGCTCGCCTTAGATCAAAAATATTATTTAACCCAGCGTAAAATAACCAATTGGACAAATACAATATTCACAATATGACCACCTATACAAAATCAATATATTTATTAAGATCTGTCTCAAAAATGACTCAAACCCTTACACAATGTTTCTTGAAACCCCCAGTAAAAGACCCACTCCAGGACAATAAACACACGCCCTTTTGGACATTACAAAATGTTTGGTATGTAGACAATTTCTGGATACAATGAAACCCTCTAGATAAGATCCGCTCAACAACCAATGGACGAGTTTTTTTACAAATAACCACTGCTTCAAGACCACACTCAATACAAACAAAATTTCTCCATTTGATAACGATTTTGTGGATATTCTGTAATAGCCACGTAGGTCACACAACTTCGAAATGCTTCCTTTGCATATACACTGTCAATAAGTATACACAATAATTTATATTTAACATTGAATGTGGTATATACTTTGTAGGTACTCCTTGCATTTACTCAATATTAATGGCCAATACTCGGTACACTTGAAAGCAATACTCGTGACACCGGCGAGCAACACCAAAACAATACTCGGTACACTGACATGCATATTTATTATATAAATGCACTGTCATCTGTGATTCCTTTGTTGATTAAACATTTACAACATAAACTCTGATGCCGGGATCACAATTTGCTCGATTCAAGTTTTTCGTTTACGGGAGAATATAAACAAAAAAATCAAATTTGACAGATCCTAGTTTATTTATTGCGTGAGTAAAGAGCCGAGTTTTGCCTTCTTATTACCTTTTTAAGCAATATCGAAACATTTACGGGTTTTCAGGGACTAGGAAAATGATCAAATGATTTAATTTTTTATCAAATTTATATCAAACAAACTCAAAAACACTAAAAATTGAAACTGAACTTACCCTCGTTCGATCTCCGGCGTCGCGAAATCCAATGATAATGCTCACCAATACTCAGTGTACATAGCAATATCCAGGGTACGGTATACCACAGTGATTATTGTCATTTGATATTTCATCTATGTATTTGAATTTAATCTAAATTGTTTTATATGTAAATGATTGCATTAAAATTAAAATTTTAATATCCAAATAATGGAAGAAAAATAAAAACAATTCCCCGCCCCTTGTCCTCCATGTAAGGGGAGCCCATAAATCAATGGGGGGGGGGGGGGGGGCAGGGCGGGGGCGCATTATTGATATAGGGGGGTGGGGGAAACATATTGATAAATGATAAAGAAAACAACGCAGAGATATGCAAAAACAAACAAAAAAACAACATTCGGGTGGTGGGATGGTTGGGGTGGTGGGGGCAAAAGATATTGATCAATTGATAAAACAAAACAACACAGAAATATGTAAAAAAAAAATACATTCGAGTGGTGGTGATGATGGGGTGGGGGGATGGTTAGGGGATGGGGTGTGTGTGGGTGGGGCTGGTCACATCATTGATATAGGTGTAGATTTGATAAAACAAAACAACAGACATATGTAAATAAAACAAGAGGTCAATGACCTTGAAGCTCTACTGATAGGTTTTTTATAGCTAGATCAGCATTCCTGTGAAGTTTCATGAAAATCCATCAAGTAGTTTCGGAGGAGTAGTCGCTACAAGTTTTCATTATATAACTCTATGTAAACAAAATAAATAAATCGATGTTTAACGTCAAATCAAAAAAAAATTGACTAGGATCAACATCATGTCATACTGATCATTTTAGAAAAAGTCCCATATCAATATCACTTATAGTTTTCAAGAAGTAGTCGCCACAAACTTGTATTTTGAAAATCTATTTTTAGCCATGGTGGCCATCTTGAATTTCCGGCCGACCTGTAATTTTGCTAGGATCAATTAGTCATCAAGACCAACATTCCTGTGAAGTTTTATGACAATCCGTTGAG
This sequence comes from Cyrtodaria siliqua, assembly GCA_037043455.1. NCBI lineage: Eukaryota > Metazoa > Mollusca > Bivalvia > Adapedonta > Hiatellidae > Cyrtodaria > Cyrtodaria siliqua. The sequence goes on from JAWPHD010014496.1 coordinate 41,066, forward strand.
TAGTTACAGAGGAGTAGTCGCTACAAGTTTTCATTATAAAACTCTATGTAAACAAAGATGGCCGCTGGCGGCCATGTTTAACGTCGCATCAAAATAATTTTCGACAAGGACCAACATCATTTCATACTGATCATTTTAGAAAAAGTCTCATATCAATATCACTTATAGTTTTCAAGAAGTACTCGCTACAAACTTGTTTTTTGAAAATCTATTTTTAGCTGTGGCGGCCATCTTGAATTTCCGACCACCCTGAAATGTTGCTAGGATCATTTCGACATTAAGAGCATCATTCCTGTGAAGTTTCATGGAAATCTGTCGAGTAGTTTCAGAGGAGTAGTCGCTACAAGTTTTTAGGTATGAAAGCACTAATTATTTTCCCCATAGACACCAATGTTAAAGTGTCACATATTAATGATTTGCTGCAAATTCAACTCAAGTATGGATAATGCAGCAGTGTAATGTTCATATAGAAAACTATTTTTCCACTTGAAAAATCACCAGAAAACGTGGGGTCACAAGACATGTAAGAAAGTTCTTGTTTGTTTACTAAACAGGTCAAGGGTACAGCTGTTTTTATTGATTGACTGTTTTCATTGCTCACAAAGTGTAAGCATAGAGTCGAAATTTCGGAAATGTTAATCAGTGATCCAGTAAAACCTATTAATACGCTTCTTATACATATAACCACAAAATCGAATAGAAATGGGCAGTTTTCCCCTACTTATAATGCCCATTTCCATCGAAAAAGGAGGGATTACTTTTTATTATAGGAACTACATTCGACTACACCTCGGAGGTTTACATGTAATTGGTGGTGGTAAACCTTTACTAAATAACTCGATGTAAACAAAGATGGCCGCTGGCAGCCATGTTTAACGTCGAATCAAAACGATTTTAGACATGTCATGCTGATCATTTTAGGAAAAGTCCCATATCAATATCACTTAGAGTTTTCAAGAAGTAGTCGCTACAAACTTTTTTTTTAAAAATCTATTTTTAGATTTGGCGGCCATCTTGGATTTCACATCAACATGATTTTTTGCTAGGATCACCTAGACTTCGCTCTCTGATCAGTAGAGCTAACAACAACAAAAATAACATTCGGGTGGTGGAGATGATGTACAAAACAAATTGATAAATTTATAAAACGAAAATACATAGAGATAGGTAAAAAACAAAATACAACAACATTCGGGTTGTGGTGATGATGGGGGGATGGTTGGGGTATGGTGGGTGGGTGCAACAAAGCTATAGGTGTAGAATTGATAAGGGAACCCATGCCCCAATATGGGTAAGCATGAATAAGATGCATAATGCTATAAGAAATCCCAAACCAAAATTAAAATTATATAAAACTTAATACACGCAAACCTTGATCTGCCTTTATTGCACATTTTATGGGCCATCACAATTTTGGTTCCATGGGAGCCCAGACTTTGTAGAAGACAAAATTACTTAAGCAACCCTTTACAACATAATAGAAGGAAACCAATTCCCAAATTTAGTTGAGCTAGGACAAGACATGTAAGAGATGTAGACCTGTAAACACAGCTTACAGGCAAAATTTTATGTGAAATGAGACACATTGTAAGGGCTATCAGAATTTGGGTTCCATGTGAGCCCAGGGGTTACAGTAACCAAAATTACTTAAGCAGCCCTTAAGATAATGCTATAAGGAAGCTTATGGCCAAATTTAGTTGTGCTAGGATAAGAAATGTGAGAGATATAGACTTGTAAACACAGCTTACACGCAAAATTTGATGTGAAATGGGACACATTTTAAGGGCTATCAGAAGTTGGGTTCCACGGGAGCCCATGGGTTACAGGAACCAAAATTAATTAGGCAGCCTTTACAATAATGCTATAAGGAAGCCCATGGCCAAATTTGGATGCTAGAATAAGGAATGAAAAAACATACACTTGTTAACACAGCTTACACGCAAACCTTGATGTGGGACGCAGATGCCAACGCCGGGATGATTACATAAGCTCTCTTATTCTTTGAATAGTTGAGCTAAAAACATAAGTAACATAATACATAACGTGTCGGTCATGGGGGAAAATCAATATATATTTATAAACTTGCTGAGACATCGGGATGTCATCATTAGAAATACGTTCCAAGATGATGGGATTGGGACGGTAACATTAAAAAAAAATGCTGCACTCCCGTCAGGGAGTGACATTACAACAGCGTACGACAGAGCGAAATATTAAATAGCAGTCTATGGAATTTAACATGGGGGATTGACATGAGGTTTAATATGTTATACTAACTCCATTCGAATGCAGTATAATGCCTAATGGAGTATAATGTAATGTCACCAGTTGACGTATGAGAACAGAACAGACACATGGTTAACTGAAAGGTTGATTGAATGCTATACGAAACATACTCTTCAAAACAAGTAGGAGCGGATTCATGTCGGCATGTGCACCGCCTCCCCAACCTCTAAAATCATAGAATTGTCAGTGTTTTATTGTGCTATCGCACCCCACAATGCCATTCTCATTATCCTCAAGTCATGTAAATGTGATTCATTTACTTTTAATTTCTCCAGAGGAGGCCAATACATCTCAAACAAATTAAAGTCATGATTTTGTCAGTGAGCCTCGATAAGATCAAGTCAGCGCACAATATGCCAGCGAACACTCCTGACCTCCTTTCAGCAAACAATTTCATGAGAACAACATATTCATAAAACACACAACGTGAGAACAGAATTATTATGAAATTTAGCATTTGTTAGCTGTAAATCTGTCTAACGCGGAAGTAAAATCCGCAGTTCTCGCCCTGGTGTACGGGAAATTACGAGAAGCCGAGAGGGGGGGCACCTGCTGCCTCGTTTTGTACTAGACGCGGCAATAGCCTGTTTCCCTGGCCTCCCATAATGCTTTGAATATAGGTTTTAAATATCATAGAATATATATATAATTTTAACCCCATGCTCTTTCTGTTTTAGCTGCTATTCATAATTTTGATAGAGCATCATCAAAAATACTGACCAATCAGTGACCAGAAATAATACATAACAATACATTCTGGTAGGTGATAAACTCGGTCTTTATCCTTGATGTTCAACCAAGTTTACTGTTAAAATTAATGTATTTACAGTGTGATTATTTTGAAACCCTGCATATTTCATACACATTTATGCAAATTGATTCAAAATATGTATCTTTCAAAATCGAAACTTGAAAATTGTCATATTTTTACTCTGCCAAAGATTTTTATTTTACTATAGAACTCAAGGATAAAAAACGAGTAACCCACTAAGACTTTCTATCACCTAGTGAAAATAAGGTAAAATCTGAACATTTTGTCAATGCAAAATTATGAATATTATATGTTTTTATGTTTACAAATGTTTTGTCGGAAAATAGCTCAATGAGCTAATGTTATAATTTGTTTGTGAAAACCGACTTAAAATAAATCTTCTTGTATCTTGTATCTTGTAACCACATCCACCCATCTGTTACCCAACACACATGCACTCACAGTCGATTTGACAACATTAACGCGGTATCGCAACAAAACGAGCCCATGGTCCATTTTAAAGTATGTTCCCGTAATAAAATGCATCTCTGCTATCAGAAGTGGCACAGTAGAGTAACTCCCAATCGGTCAATGTTTACCTTTTCAACGGGCTTTTCAACATGCGCCGCCATCTTGATTCTCTGTTATAGAAATCGCCATTCGACGGTGAATACCTGGCCTACTGTGCAAAGCATTATGGGAGGCCAGGGAACCAGGCTAGGTATTCACAGTCAAATGGCGATTTCTATAACAGAGAATCATGACACAATAGAATAACTCCCATCTGTTACTCAACACACACACAGAGCCGTCGTTGATTTGACAACATAAACGCTGTATCACAACAAAACAAGCATACGGCCCATTTTAAAACATGCATCCGTAATGCAATCCATCAAAATATCAGAAGTGGAACAGTAGAATAAGTCCCAGTCGGTCAATGTTAACAACCACACCCCACCCATCTGTTACCCAACACACATGCACTCACAGTCGATTTGACGGGTGCATAGAATTAACGGAATCTACCTGAATTACCGGAATCCACCATAGAATTACCGAATTCGACTTTTTAATTACCGGAATCCACTATTTATTATCTAAATTGACGTAAATGTATAGTTAATTAAGTAATATATTAATGAATATGTGTTTTTGTGACATTAATTATCGAAAGATACCGGAATATGACCTGAGAATGACCGAAATAGACAATGTTATAAAAAATGTATTAGCGAAAAATACCGGAATACACCAGATAATTTGCCGTAATATACTTGTTTATACACTATTTATTATCTAAATCTTCTGATTACAGCACGCGTTATAAGTACGGCCGTATGCATCTGCATGCTTTGTATATTACATCATCATGTCACTTATTTTCCGCTATAAATGTTTTAAGATATGTCACTTATTGCTTCTTTTTTTTTAATGCAGAGGCGTAAATCACTGTTAAATGTAAATAAATAATATTATTACCGTAATAAATATTTTTCCGCTATACATATTTTAAGATATATAACAGACCAAAATTCAAGTCTTACGAATTGAGAACCTGTGTATTACATCAATCGTGTTTAGCACGTCACTTATTTTCCGCAATAAATATTTAGTCTTATAAGAGTGAAATAGGTTTTTGACATGTGCACAAAGGCGTGAACATGAAACGATGCATATTGCGTGTATCAACAATATGCTCTAAGCGGTTTTTATATAATCGGGGAAATAACTAAGTATTAAATGCACACAAGGCAATATTAAAAACGGCATTAAATAACTTAGACAATTTGGAGTTAATAAGGTCGATCTATAATGTAACAATAGAATAGTGAATTGTGTCCATTGAATACTTAGTTAACAACTGAATCACTTACCTTTTGAAGTCGATGCATTCCCAACACATAATCAAATTCCGCTCCGTTCAATGTACAGCACGTTTTACACAGGTAATCCATATTCAGATCACCCCATTTGTCAAGTTCATCAACCGCAATGTCTTGAAACTTGCTATGATACCAACTCTTACACATTGAACAATGAACACAGTCACTGACACACTTAGACTTGCAATCACCACACGGAAACCGAGCACCATGTTGCTTAGACATGTTGGCCAATGTCATGAAGAAGCTGAAGTTCCCTCGCCATTATGACGCAGACTTGGTTCATCCTGGAGCCAAAGAAGGTGGCATGAGAATCTTGACATCTGTCATTCATAGATGTTTATTATCTACCAGGAAATAAATGCTTTATGCATTATAAAGGCCCAAACAATATTGTTCGAAAGAACATCTCAAAATTGTCAATAACCAAAGCCCTTTTAACAATATCAATAAAATTATACTGTATTTATTATTATGCCACATGTAAAAGAGGTCAAAAACTAATGCAAACAACATCATCATCCGTAAATGATATTTTATTAGCAATTTATTTGATAGCAATATTCATAAAATACGAAAAAAAACTAATAAATATATAAAAAAACAACATATTTTATAAAGTATATATCATTATTAGTACATTATCTTTAGTCTTCTAATACTGTAACTAATGTATTCTATCAATATTTTATAATATATCAATTATAAAAAGTGGATTCCGGTAATTCAGGTAGATTCCGGTAGATTCCGGTAAATAGGTGGATTCCGGTAATTCTATGCACCGGATTTGACAACATTAACGCGGTATCGTAACAAAACGAGCCCATGGTCCATTTTAAGGGTGCCCACTGCTGAATTTAAGTATCATAAGAATTTTTTAGTTTCCTGTTTTTTTATCAAGACTAACCTATTGCTAGTTAGTTTCACGAAAAAAAATGATGGGTCGGTGATTTAACTTTTTCGCAAAATTAATCTTTAGTAATACACTCTCACAGTGTGGTTTTAAATTCTGAATCAGCTGAAAATTGTGTATGGCAACTTATATGTATGTAGTGTGGTTTGCAGAACAGGTATCGATTTTCCGTCTTTTTTAATGTAATAGTTCATACTTTAGGACGAAAAATTAAGGGTTGTGGTATTTTTATCACCATTTGAAAAATTATTACATCCCTTGTCATTACCCCACCCAGTTTACTATAAATTGCATTTTTAAATTTGTGATCAATCAATTTTTCATGATAAAGGAATAGTAAACTTTTTGAGATATTTTGTCTACAATATATACAAGACCTGAGTTTTAGAATGAAAAAATAAAAATCGGGGGTCGGTGTGCATATAAGAAAGATATTCAATAAAAACTGAGAAAAAAATGTTTTTTTTTAGATTTCGACGAGCTCTGACATATAACGGCATAGGTCTGTAACAAATAATAGGAAAATACGTTTTATTCCTGTCTCTGTATATCCTTACACATGTTTTTGTAATAAAGTTTAAATTAAGTGAATATCTTAAACAGTTTTTAAGAAATACCATCTTTTGTACCCCTACCCCCATTTTGGCTTATGTTATTAACTTAAAAGTGTCAATTTTGGGCACAAAATGTGAGGTAAAAAAATAATTCTCAAAAATGTTCATTTTGTTTGCACTAAAATATCCCTATTGGTCATAAGTTTGTTACTGTATAATTATTTTTTCCAGTTTTATTATAATTTTTGAAATATACTGGTTGTGTACCAGTTATCGTCATTCACCAGATTTCGTCATTATCAATAAAACGCTCGATGTTGTGCTTATTTTTTGACCCCACTTTACAAATCACTACACACTATCATCAGACGATTGGAGAGGAAAAAATAGTTTAGAAATGTTAACAAACACTCTCAAACCAACTCGTTTACCTATATAAATACGGTTATAAACAAAACACAATCGGGAGAATCACGCGCTAATGCGCATGCGTAGGAAAATTTCCTTTTAAAATAGCTGACCTTTTACGTCGAACCCATTGAATCAATTTGACATGCACAAAAAACTAAAAGTATGTGGTAAACGAAAACAACTAGTTCACGTCAATCAATTTAAATTTGCGGACAGTTATTTCCCTTTAAATTATTAACGTCGAAGTCAAGTAAATTACATCCGATACCTACAGTTGAAAAAACATTTTAAGTTGTTGATATATTTTGTTTCTAGATATTTTTTTTTTGTGTATTCATATGCAATGGTATATTTATGTTTCAATTAATAACTACACATTTTTTCATCATCCCTAACATGGATTTTTCGGTATTAAACTGAACATGACGATAACTACTACATTCAGCTCAAACGACCGGCCCAATTCAGTCTATATTTAGTAACGGTCACGTGACACTTGTTACTGAGAATAGGAACAATGTAAACACGGAATATTTACGGCAAAGGGCTAAGCTTCTCTACGAGCAAAACTATTTATGAGATTACTAGTTTTGATTTAGATATATTAAAAAATCAACATAAAAATGACGATATCTGGTATACAGCCAGTAACAAATGTAAATTTCCGGAAGTCAAAAATCCAAAACCTCAGCAGTGGCCACCCTTAAAGTATGTTCCCGTAATAAAATGCATCGAGCTATCAGAAGTGGCACAGTAGAGTAACTCCCAATCGGTCAATGTTTACCTTTTCAACGGGCTTTTCAACATTTCTTGATTCCCGGTTCTCTCATTCGACGGTGAATACCTGGGTGACCCGACAGAGAACACATGAGGCTCCCATTTTTATTGGACCTATATACTTACATGACAATAGCGACTTCGAGTCATACTGCCACTTTTTTTTAAAAGCACCATAAAAGATGAATAAATGACACAATTCAAAAAAACATACAGAAGCCATACGTTGAGTATGTTTTGAAAAAGCTGTTTGGGTCGGATGGTGCAGACCCACCTACTTGCAGATAGAAACATGAGGAAAATGTAAAAATACTTTTTTCTTTGATTATGCAACACATTATGAATACATTGCACAAATGTATGATTTAACCTTTATAAGTACTCTTCAAAAGTTTAATTTTAATTTTTTAGCAAGATTTTTTGGTTTGTTTACCTTGACAACCAATCAAAATTAAGAGATTCTGTGTAATAGCTCCGAATTTACCTTTTCCCTGCCCGCTGATTGGTTGGAATCCACCTATTTACCGGAATCTACTTGAATTACCGGAATCCACTTGAATTACCGGAATCCACCATAGAGTTACCGGAATCTACTTTTGAATTACCGGAATCCACTATTTATGATCTAAATTGACGTAAATGTATAGTTAATTAAGTAATATATTAATGAATATGTGTTTTTGTGACTTTAATTATCGAAAAATACCGGAATACGACTTTTGAATTACCGGAATCCACTATTTTTGATCTAAATTGGCGTAAATGTATAGTTACTTAAGTAATATATTAATGAATATATTAATGAATATGTGTTTTTGTGACTTTAATTATTAGTGTTATTAGCGAAAATTACCGGAATACACCAGATAATTTGCCGTAATATAAGATACGCCCTGTTACGTCAGCCAACATATCTTTTATTTGAGTGTAACAAATAAAAATTATGTTTCCGGTTAGTACCATCGAGGAGGTGTAACTAGGACTTGGTGGTATAAATTATTTATTTACATCTATACCACCCATTTACTAACCAAATTAGCACATCTTTTTAATGGTGTCATTTATTCATCTTTTATGGTGCTTTGGTTGCACTTCTTTTATATGGAATATTGACACATCTTTTATGGTGCTTTTTATGTTTGTTTTACAAACATGATATATATATTATTCTTTTACAGTGCACATGGACAAGACGAACATTAACAACAGCCAACATGGAATAATTATTACAAGACATGAAACATATTTGATATTTTTAACAAAAAACATGCTTCCTGTCAGTTACCCAGTGCCCATGGAGCAAAGCCCTGGTTGCCTGTGATTTACACCGGTCACGTAATACAAAACATTATAACATGAAACATGAAACATATAATCTTGTCGCGTTTAGCACGTGAGGATGCTATTACAGCACGTGTTATAAGTACGGCCGTATGCATCTGCTTTGTATATTACATCATCATGTCACTTATTTTCCGCTATAAAAGTTTTAAGATATGTCACTTACTGCTTCTTTTTTATAATGCAGAGGCGTAAATCAATGTTAAATGTAATTAAATAATATTAGTACCGTAATAAATATTTTTCCGCTATACATATTTTAAGATATATAACAGGACAAAATTCAAGTCTTTCTAATTGAGGACCTGTGTATTAAATCTTGTCGCGTTTAGCACGTGAGGATGCTATTACAGCACGTGTTATAAGTACGGCCGTATGCATCTGCTTTGTTTATTACATCATCATGTCACTTATTTTCCGCTATAAATATTTAGTCTTATAAGAATGAAATAGGTTTTTGACATGTGCACAAAGGCGTGAACATGAAACGATGTATATTGCGTGTATCAATAATATGCTCTAAGCGGTTGTTATATAATCGGGAAGATACCTAATCTGGAAGATAACTAAGTATTAAATGGGCACAAGGCAATATTAAAAAATATTAGACAATTTGGAGTTAATAAGGTCGATCTATAATGTAACACTAGAATAGTGAATTATGTCCATTTAATACTTAGTTAACAATTGAATCACTTACCTTTTGAAGTCGATGCATTCCCAACACATATTGTCAAGTTCATCAACAGCAATGTCTTGACACTTGCTATGATACCAACTCTTACACATTGAACAATGAACACAGTCACTGACACACTTAGACTTGCAATCACCACACGGAAACCGATCACCAGGTTGCTTAGACATGTTGGCCATATTAGAAATTAATAACTTCAATACAATCCAGGAATATCACAGAGATTCAAATTGCATTGTAACTCAGATGAGATAAAATTAATATTTTGTTTCAAGTATATATTCATCTCTCATTTTACTCATTCTACTCAAAGTTCTCAAAATTATATAAACCAAACAACAACAATCAAAGCGTTACTGTAGTCTTTGATGTATATATAACACATCTTCCCCATTCCCTTTGGAAGGGAGCATGAAGCAGACACAACATGGATTATGTATATATGTACATATTAAGTTAAATCATTTTTAAGAAATGGTGACGCGCTGGCGCTGGAAAATAAAATTATTATTTATAATCCTCGATTGAATTTTATATATAAAATAGACCAACATGAGCTTATTCCACCTGTGTCCCCATAACTCAGCCTCTGCCAAGTTAATCTTCTTGTGTCCCTGCAAACCATCTATTGCCATGTCTTGCGTCTGCTTGGATCCTGCCATCCGTGCGTGATTGATAAGCATTAGTAACATTATTTAAACTACTAAGATTATTATAAATAAACTACTATTGAAAACCTCGCCAAAAGGCCTAGTTGCCAACGGCGAGGAAATATAAAACCTTATACTACTAGCATAATGTAAAGACATTGTTAATGGAAACAAATAATCAGCTGCTAATTATAAAATTACTATCAAACTGTTAATTGCTTGTTCACACAAGGAGCTATTAAAAACATCCTGCTCACACTTAAAGGTTTCGGTGTCCTTTGTAAAGTAATTAAAAAAAATGAAATAATTTACTTCATTCTTGATTTCATTATCGACTTTTGCATCTAATATTGTTAGTTTGACACAAAATTAGAAAATATTGAATAACATTTCTATGCACCGCATAAAAATAATAAATCTATTTGTTGTTTCTAATTTATTAATTCCTATTATCATTAATTTATATATTAATTATATTGCATTGATGGTCGTTCTATCCATACATCTACCATACATCTACCATAATGAATATAAGAAATAGGGATGAATGAACTATATCTATAACTTTTCGGTTCTGTATAACACTAACACAATCGGATTACTTATTGGTAAATTTATAATAATAAGTGATCTTACTCGATTAATTTAATTCCTATTATCATTAATTTTATAGATTGCATTGATGGTCGTTCTTTCCATACATCTACCATACATCATAGGAAATTGGTAAATTGATAATAATAAGTGACAAGAAGTTATTATCTTAATCGATTTACTCATTTACTTGTTTGTGACTCGGTTAGTAATTGATTAGTAAACTATATTTACTAATTAGTAAAATGTTTGCACATGATTTAATTAATATAGGACATTCAGATTAAAACACACTTCTGACATATCAATTACATGATTCACTCAGTATAAGTAAATGATGACAAAGCGATTCTGCTGCGTATATATTACGGAGCAAAGAGAAATAATTTATTAACATTTCTCCCATCCACCGAAATGGCTAGATATGCTATATTTGGAGACAGCTACATCGCAAGACTTAAGAAATTCAACAACAACAACATGGCACTGCCAGGAATATGTGGATTCTTCGGGGTACCAGGGATGTCTACAACAAGAAAATTTGACGACGAATTCGACAGGCTTCTGCAGTTTAAACTAGACTACGTCTTTGTCAACGTCGGCGGTAACGACATAGATTCAAATTCACCAGCACCAGACATTGTCAATAGGATTATTGACATAGTTCTTAGATTGAAGGCTGCTGGCGTGAAACGGGTGTTTGCTCGGCTGTATTGCCGAGCGAGGAAATGTGAGAAATACAACTGTCGCACATTTCAATCAAGTGCGACGCAGTGTTAACAAGAGGCTGCGGGTTATGTTGCAGGAAGACTTCATCAATGTCATGAAGAAACTGAAGTTCCCTCGCCATTATGACGCAGACATGGTTCATCCTGGAGCCAAAGAAGGTGGCATGAGAATATTGACATCTGTCATTCGTAGATGTTTATTATCTACCAAGATATAAATGCTTTATGCATTATAAAGGCCCTTTTAAGGGCCAAACAATATTGTTCGAAAGAACATCTCAAAATTGTCAATAACCAAGGCCAAATATCAATAAAATTATACTGTATCTATTATTATGCCACATGTAAAAGAGGTAAAAAATCTAATGCAAACAACATCATCATCCGTAAATGAAATTTTATTAGCAATTTATTTGTTAGCACAATTCATAAAATACGAAAAAAAACTAATAAATATATAAAAAAAAACATATTTTATAAAGTATATATCATTATTAGTACATTATCTTTAGTCTTCTAATACTATAACTAATGTATTCTATCAATATTTTAAAATATATCAATTATAAAAAGTGGATTCCGGTAATTCAAGTGGATTCCGGTAGATTCCGGTAAATAGATGGATTCCGGTAATTCTATGCACCGTGGTAATTGGTGTAGTCCGGCATATTTCTAGTCTCGATTATCCAGACCTCTCGCGAGACTTCTCTCAAAGAAGTCTAGCCTCGGGCACCCGGCCCGCTTCTGATTTCTTCGTTACGCTATGCTACACGGATCCAGAACCAGGGCCTGGGGAAAATAGGACGTTTAAAATCGCCCTCTCGTTCTGGGCGATTTTGGTGAGATTTTTAGAGATTCAACGAGACTTTCAAAAAACATATTTTTAAGTTAATTTAATAATATTTTCTTATTTTTAACTTATGATAAGCAGCAAGCGTTAAATTCCCAATTCCAGGGGTAAGGGTCATGTTCCCAAAATCATGAAAAAAAGCCCTGACTCATTATTTTGTAACCTGATAAACAAACTTCAAACATGTATTTGTTGATATCATCATATATTACAGGATACAGAAATTTATATTTGGCATACAATGTTTGAGGTCAGCCCTTCAAAACGGGGTTTGTCAGAAACCGGAACATAATTTTACTGGGCCAGTTCTTTTATATAAATAATTAAAAAAAAAAAAAGATATTGGGGTAAATATGTGAGGTCTTATCAAAATGCCTGAAAAAAGGTAACACATGCTTTGAATTAGCAATACCTGTAGCCCGATTTATTACTTATGATAAAAAAAGAGTATTCTGGAGAAGAACTTGGACAGAACATGGAATGGTGATATTTATATAACTCTTACCCTTAGACCTTCGAATGACAATTATGCGATCAATGTGTACATTTGTCTAATTCCCACTGTGTATGACTGCCGCCGCCTCAGTGGGTTAAAACGTTGATAGGCGCATAATAAGTGATATGTTAATAAACACAAACAACAAAGACAAACTATGAAAGTATGCAATCAGTTAGTCTCATTTATTTGACATCTGGGTTTGTTACAAAAGGACGTTTGCATTTGCACCATGTGACTTGCGTTTGACCAAAAAACGTGTGGACAATTTCAGACCGTGTGTAAACGTTTCTTGTAAGACGTCACTACACTGACACCTGTATTTTTGCCGTTCAAGCAGTGCATAGTACCTAGATAATAGATTAAAACTAATGTATTTCATATCATTTTTTTGGTTATTAACATGTTAGTGTGAAATGTATAACAAATGATCTTTTTAGGTAAGTTGTACATTTATAAAAATCAGTGTATCAGTTTATGTCTAGGGCAGAGAATCTCTACGGAAAATCCACACATTAAAAAGTCAAACGCGTATGCACGTCGGAGGACGGTTCATTTCAAAAATCGTCTTGCCGTTCGAAGACATGTTTTTAGGTCAGAGAAAACGTAAAGCCACCGCTTTATGTTATACTATAGGAGAGCAAATCCCAGAACTTCTGTGATGCAACAAGCTTTTCTCAGAAATGAGTCTGCAATCAATAAACAATTACATCCCTATGTATTTCATACTTTCAGTGACAGTTGCCTTTAATACTTCAAGTAAGTATGATCTAAGTTGTCTCAATAAAATATTGAGAACCTGTCTGTGTTGTCAATCTGTCAGATATGGCGCAGTACTTTGTGTGACGTCACACACCGGAAATCAGCGGAAATAAACCCGAGGCGAATACGGATATTGTATAGGTCAACAGGTGATTTTTTACCTGGCGATAAAAAGCACGGAAAGCGATATATCACCAAAAAATTAGTTGCAATGTGTTTTTATAGTGTTCAGTAACAAATATAAACAAGAAACAAGAGGTATAAAAGGGCTCCTTTAATATCGCGGTAAACAGTAAGTACCGCGATATTAGGGAACACCATCCTATATAGCTAGAGACCAAAACCCAGGTTTTAGGACACAATCTAGACACGCCGGACAAAAGCACCAAACATTCCTCAAATGTGTGTTTTATATTTCTATGTGTTTTTAAAAAAGGTTCATGAATCCCTAAATGTATTAGGATTATATGCACACCGAATTACCGCACCGCGGATGAAGTCCTGAAAAATCAGGAGGGCACCTGCCGAATAACAGTGATGAATTTGAAAAATTCGAAATGACGTCAGTATGGTCCAAACGATGGTCTGGAGTAAACCTAGACTGGTGCCCAATCGTAACTATTCAAGTGTACGACCGGTATGTACCAATTGTATAGGTGAAGGTCGTTTGAGCAGGTGCACGTAACCAAAACAAAAATGGCGTCCACCATTGAGAAAATCCTCGGCGTTCGTTTAAAAAAAGAGCAAAAATCTGCAATAGAAGCATCTGATGGAAATTACTCGTCTGTGTTTTGTCAACTGGGTTCGGGAAGTCCAAAATTATCAAAGGTTTGGCCCATTTGACATGTGATGGCGTAATTTTGATAATAAACGGACTTTCGCCAAGTTTCGGCAAAATCACATATAAAACTAAATTTACTTTCTTTTTCATTTAGGGTGTTTAGAGGAACCTTAATCAGCAACACAGTATCTTCCCAAATAGTTTTGTCCTTTCCTGCGAGTTTTTGAAGTAGATGAAATTCAAAGAGTTGGATGCTTTGGTATGAAACATTGTTTTAACATTCTGAACATGTTTATGTTACAATTTTTTTTTTTTAGTTCGAACCTGTTTTGACACTGTCCGTAACATTTAGCTTATAAATCACACACTAATTATGTTCTCAAACCAGTGTATTAGCCAGCCAGTCGTCGTCTTTTGCACAGCCTTTTTTGAAAAATTGCGGACAACATTTGGAGGAGTGGGTGGGGTAAAAAAAATTAAACTAAACATTTCCAAACTCTTACTTTCTTAATATTGTTATGTTTTTATATACATTTACAGAAGAAATATGAAATGCACCTTTTTCAATTTTATCTGTGAAAATAAATTACCCCAGAGACACCCACTAATTGGTGCGTAACACGTGTTGGCAAATTATTTTGCACACCCTGTTTGCGGTATGACTAGATATAGAAAAGGGCTGAATTCACAGAAAAGGGTTTGGCGGCACAGAAAAGGGCCGATTAAATGCACAATTTTAACTTGTGTTGATTAAAAAGTTATTTAAAACGTTTAATATTGATAAGAAATACGATTGACAGTGAAAATAATTGATAATTCAACGCTAGTCTACTATTCTTGATTGAATGACCTGTATATCACACCTCCTTTAATTGCATTACATCTGAGATGGTTATTAGGATTATCACACATTTGTTAATGTCCTCTAATGGTCATTCATCAGATGTGTTAATTGGATAATCCCGAATCTCTCAAGTAGCGTACAAGCATGTAAAAGAAATTGATTTGATTTTTTTTATCACTCTTTTTTGCCGACAAACATTATATCGACTTTAATTAGTCACTATCAATCGTGTTTATTATCAATATAAATCATTTTAAATAACTTTTTAATCAACAGAAGTTAAATTTGTGCATTTAATCGGCCCTTTTCTGTGTCGCACTAACCCTTTTCTGTCAGGCCACGTTGATGGTTAAAGTTGAAATAGTACATATATACAGGTGCATAATATTAACATCATTCACTCATTTGGAAACTTATTGTATTAACAGTGAAATAAAATTAAAATTTAATTAGTTTGCCTTGAGCTTGGTATGCAATTGAGTAAATTTTCCTAGTATTGGCTTGTATACAGGTGTCACTCAGTTGGTGGTTGACACTGGCGCGCGTTCCGTGATAAGGTGTTAATTGGATTAACACCTGTACGTTTACTGAATGATATACCTGTGTATTTACATTACATCAAAATTACTCGGTGTCCCTTTAAAGGTAATAATACATTACACATTTATTGGTTAAAAAATAAAACATTTGGTAGAATAATAAAGAAAATTGAAAGCGTATTGATAATGTTAATGCTTGCTTTTTTCAGGGCTTTATATCTGCTTTTTTTAATATAGTCACAGAAATATTAACAAATGTTGTTAGATCTGTGATATAGTTAAGTTTATTAATAAACAGTTTTATTTAAAAAATAATAATATAGTTTAAGCATTCCCTTATCTGATACCTATATATACGCTTAGTAAACTTAGTTAATTATTTCCACAGACATGTAAGTCGTGGGTCCACTTCAGATGTCAGAATATTGGTGATTCTGAACGCAAACAATGGCCGAAATTGTCAATGGAATACTTCTGCCTCCAGTGTCGCTGTACAGATGACGGTTGTTTCGACTACCTGATGGGGCTTGAACGTCTGAAACATTGCTCCCGTGAAGGCATGAAAAAACTAAGTGAGGGTGTCAACAGAGAGCTACTGTTCTTAAATAACGTTACACTGGTTAATTCCATCCACAGTGATTTCACAAACTACACACAAGATCCTGTCGCAAATTCGATTCTGAAAACATTTCATACTTCTAACAAAACTGCACTGCGTAGTACTGGCGGCGGTGATTGTCTATTCAACTCGTTCTCCACACATCTAGTAGGCAATGAGTTTAGGAGCACTGAACTTAGATACAGGTGCTGTATTGAAATGGTCGCCAACAAGGACAAAATCTTGAAACACAGATTTTATCGTAGACTGAAATGGCTGTCACAAACCCTTTTCTGTCCGGTCACATTGATTTCGTAATAGCATGTGAACATATATTAATGTTATTAACACCAAAAAATAAATAAATAATTTTTTTTCACTGTCAATCGTGTTTATTATCACTATTAAACGTTTTAAATAACTTTTTAATCAAGACAAGTAAAAGATTGTGCATTTAATCGGCCCTTTTCTGTGCCGCAAAACCCTTTTCTGTCCAGTAGCAGTAGCATGTGAACATATATTAATGATATTAACATCAAAAATAAAATAAATTTTATTTTTTTCACTGTTAATCGTATTTATTATCACTATTACACGTTTTAAATAACTTTTTAATCAACACAAGTTAAAATTGTGCATTTAATCGGCCCTTTTCTGTCCAGTAGCAGTAGCATGTGAACATATATTAATGATATTAACATCAAAAATAAAATAAAATTTTATTTTTGTTACTGTCAATCGTGTTTATTATCACTATTAAACGTTTTAAATAACTTTTTAATCAAGACAAGTTAAAATTGTGCATTTAATCGGCCCTTTTCTGTGCCGCAAAACCCTTTTCTGTGAAAATGGCCCTTTTCTATATCTAGTCATTACCCCCTGTTTGCATATTAGCACACCCAGTTCTTGAATTTCTGCCTAATACACTGTCTCAAACATAACACACTAAACATTATTGAATATTTACTAATTAAAAGCTTGATTTCGTATTCGGCAGTGCTATGTTTACATTTCAAAAATGGAATTGTTGAACTTTTTTAGTGTTAAAAATAAGGAAAATATTCAGAGTGAAAGCGAAAGTGAAAGTAAAAAATAAAACGAGGAAAAAATGTAGAATGTGAAACACAGCCAATCAAAAAGTCAAAATCATCTGGTGTAGTGGATAAAACATAAAAATAAAATGTTTATACTGATTCACATGTTATTTATTTTTTGCATTTAAATTACGCAATACACACTCTAGATACGCCCCTTTTTTGAGATGAAACCGTATTTGTTTTTTATGCCCCCACTTGGTTGGCATATAGATTTGCACTTGTCCGTCCGTCCCAAAAACTTGTGCCACATCCTCTTCCATTACTATTTAACCCACGGTCGCCAGACTTTACAGGAATGTTGACCAGCAAGTGTAATCTGGATTTCCTGGCCCTGTCATTACATTATCAGAACAGAACAGATATTTTATAAGCACTTTCCGGAAAGTGTTGTTATCTGCCCCTGATTTTTCGCTCTTTAGCTCAAGAAGTTTACTTCCGGGTAGTATCCTGGAAGGGGTATAAAAACCACTTCCGAACCCCCGCACCTCCGAACCCCGAACCCTTTACAGAAATTAAAAATACGTATAACTGACAATAAACGAATCATACCGTTATAATTTTAACTGGTATGCATGTATTTAATGTACATATATATATGGTTAGTATTTGATTGCCTTAATTAAAGTATTTGTAGCAAAATTGCTATTTTATTCATCGCTAAGGGTATAAAACCCACTTCCGAACCCTAAATCTCCGAACCCCTAGTTTTTGAACGATACGAGGGTTCAACGCGTTAATTATGTAAAGTTTAGCATTCATAAACTAACTAACCTCATTATAAATGTAATTTCCAGTCTTGGTTTCTTTTATTAATGAAGATACAGCCATTTGTTTACCTTTTTTTACGATACCGAACCCTAATCTAAAAATAATTACGGTGTCATTCGAACAACACGTGCTGTGAAAATCGCATGTTTCAATTGTTTTATCTATGCTTATCAATTCGGAAAACACAAACTAATTAATCAGTCATTGAAATCTAATCATATCATAAAGCCGTGACACAAACAAACAGGTATATATTACTTGACTACACTAATTGGTGAACCAAAATCTACACTAATTGGTGAACCAAAATCAGTCACAGGATAAAGCCGAAAAACAAACAAACAAACACTCAGGTAAGCACGGTCATTCTTTGGTATAAATGTCGAATGAAACTTTGCTAAGTTGTCATTTATTGAATATTAATATTGATATACACATCGATATGGCTCTGTATGTAGGAGATTCCAATTTCCGGTACCTGAAAGGAGAGGCGAGAGATTCCTCCGTGCTCTTCAGATCTGGTGCCAAAGTGGAAAACATGTCATCTCTCATGGGGGATGCTGTTTTCAGACACCAAGTAAGTCATTTTTGTAATCATTTATAGTCATTGTTTCCATTGTTTTCGTTGTTTTTATATTGTATTATTTTAATTCAATTAATTATTTCTATTTCTAATACCCTTGATTGTAAACTTTATTTAAAAGCATCTTCTCTTATAAACAGACATTTTTGTTAAGTTAAAAGCCTTAAAAAACAAAAAAAATTAAATGTGTAATGTCTTCTATGTCAGCATTACTGTCTTTTTTTTCATTTCTGTTTTATATGGTGCTGCGGATTATATGTGACAACCCAAAAAGAATTTTTGGTATGTATTATAAACGAACTTCATTCACACCAGAATCCTTATTTAAATGTATTACTGGTGCAATAAAAGCAACTGTTACTGTTATGTGATCCTGTAATATGCAAAAACAATTTCTGTTGTTCTTAAATTAATGATTGAAAAATGTAACACGGGACACATGTAAAGAATCTTAATAATTTATAGATTTTAATAAAAATATATATAGAATTGTACAACACTGGATGTAGTTTTGATATTTTTACCAACAAAATTAACAATAAGAAAAAAAATGGGTTATGGTATGTGTTTTCCGAATTGATAATCATAGATAAAACAATTGAAATATGCGATTTTCACAGCACGTGTTGTTCGAATGACACCGTAATAATTTTTAGATTAGGGTTCGGTATCGTAAAAAAAGGTAAAAAATGGCTGTATCTTCATTAATAAAAGAAACCAAGACTGGAAATTACATTTATAATGAGGTTAGTTAGTTTATGAATGCTAAACTTTACATAATTAACGCGTTGAACCCTCGTATCGTTCAAAAACTAGGGGTTCGGAGATTTAGGGTTCGGAAGTGGGTTTTATACCCTTAGCGATGAATAAAATAGCAATTTTGCTACAAATACTTTAATTAAGGCAATCAAATACTAACCATATATATATGTACATTAAATACATGCATACCAGTTAAAATA
>JAWPHD010014497.1:0-60920 GCA_037043455.1 Cyrtodaria siliqua
ATGTACTTTTAAGATCGGAATATATATGTGTAAGAACGGAATATATATGTGTAAGAACGGAATATATATGTGTAAGAAGTGAATATATGTGTGTAAGAACTGAATATATATGTGTAAGAACTGAATGTATATGCGTAAGAACGGAATATATATGTGTAAGAACTGAATATATATGTGTCAGAACGGTATATATATGCGTAAGAATGGAATATATATGTGTTAGAACTGAATATATATGCGTAAGAACTGAATATATATGTGTAAGAACTGAATATATATGCGTAAGAACTGAATATATGCGTAAGAACTGAATATATATGAGTAAGAACGGAATATATATTTGTAAGAACTGAATATATATGTGTAAGAACTGAATATATATGTGTTAGAACTGAATATATATGTGTAAGAACGGAATAAGAACTGAATATATATGTGTAAGAACGGAATATATATGTGTAAGAACGGAGTATATATGCGTAAGAACTGAATATATGCGTAAGAACTGAATATATATGCGTAAGAACGGAATATATATTTGTAATGCGTAAGAACTGAATATATATGTGTAAGAACTGAATATATATGTGTAAGAACTGAATATATATGCGTAAGAACTAAATATATTCGTAAGAACTGAATATATATTCGTAAGAACGGAATATATATTTGTAAGAACTGAATATATATGTGTAAGAACTGATTATATATGTCTAAGAACTGAATATATATGTGTAAGAACTGAATATATATGCGTAAGAACTGAATATATATGTGAAAGAACTGAATATATATGCGTAAGAACTGAATATATGCGTAAGAACTGAATATATATTCGTAAGAACGGAATATATATGTGTAAGAACTGAATATATATGTGTAAGAACTGAATATATATGTGTAAGAACTGAATATATATGTGTAAGAACTGAATATATATGCGTAAGAACTGAATATATATGTGAAAGAACTGAATATATATGCGTAAGAACTGAATATATGCGTAAGAACTGAATATATATTCGTAAGAACGGAATATATATGTGTAAGAACTGAATATATATGTGAAGAACTGAATATATATGTGTAAGAACTGAATATATATGTGTAAGAACTGAATATTTTTGCGTAAGAACAGAATATATATTTGTAAGAACTGAATATATATGTGTAAGAACGGAATATATATGCGTAAGAATGGAATATATATGTGTTAGAACTGAATATATATGCGTAAGAACTGAATATATATGTGTAAGAACTGAATATATATGCGTCAGAACTGAATATATGCGTAAGAACTGAATATATATGTGTAAGAACTGCATATATATGCGTAAGAACGGAATATATATGTGTAAGAACTGAATATATATGTGTAAGAACGGAATATATATGCGTAAGAATGGAATATATATGTGTTAGAACTGAATATATATGCGTAAGAACTGAATATATATGTGTAAGAACTGAATATATATGCGTAAGAACGGAATATATGTTGGTAAGAATAGAATATATATGTGTAAGAACTGATTATATATGTGTAAGAACTGAATATATATGTGTAAGAACCTAAAATATATGTGTAAGAACTGAATATATATGTGTAAGAACTGAATATATATGTGTAAGAATTGAATATATATGCGTAAGAACGGAATTTATATGCCTAAGAACTGAATATATATGCGTAAGAACGGATATATATGCGTAAGAACGAAATATATATGCGTAAGAACGGAATATCTATGCGTAAGAACGGAATATATATGTGTAAGAACTGAATATATATGTGTAAGAACTGAATATAAATGCCTAAGAACAGAATATATATGTGTAAGAACTGAATATATAAGTGTAAGAGCTGAATATATATGTGTAAGAACTGAATATATATTTGTAAGAACTGAATATATATGCGTAAGAACGGAATATATATGCGTAAGAACTGAATATATATGTGTAAGAACTGAATATATATGTGTAAGAACTGAATATATATGCGTAAGAACGGAATATATATGTTTAGGACTGATTATATATGCGTAAGAACTGAATATATATGTGTAAGAACTGAATATATATGTGTAAGAACTGAATATATATGTGTAAGAACTGAATATATATGTGTAAGAACTGAATATATATGTGTAAGAACTGAATATATATGTGTAAGAACTGAATATATATGTGTAAGAACTGAATATATATGTGTAAGAACTGAATATATATGTGTAAGAACTGAATATATATGAGTAAGAACGGAATATATATGCGTAAGAAAAGAATATATATGTTTAAGAACTGAAAATATATGCGTAAGAACTGAATATATATGTGTTAGAACTGAATATATATGTGTAAGAACGGAATATATATGTGTAAGAACTGAATATATATGTGTAAGAACTGAATATATATGCGTAAGAACGGAATATATATACGTAAGAACGGAATATATATGTTTAAGAACTGAATATATATGCGTAAGAACTGAATATATATGTGTAAGTACTGAATATATATGTGTAAGAACGGAATATATATGTGTAAGAACGGAATATATATGTGTAAGAACGGAATATATATGTGTAAGTACTGAATATATATGTGTAAGAACGGAATATATATGTGTAAGAACGGAATATATATGAGTAAGAATTGAAAATATATGTGTAAGAACTGAATATATATGTGTTAGAAATGAATATATATGTGTAAGAACTGAATATATATGTGTAAAAACGGAATATATATGTGTAAGAACTGAATATATATGTGTAAGAACTGAATATATATGTGTTAGAACTGAATATATATGCGTAAGAACGGAATATATATGTTTAAGAACTGAATATATATGCGTAAGAGCTGAATATATATGTGTAAGAACTGAATATATATGTGTAAGAACTGAATATATATGTGTAAGAACTGAATATATATGTGTAAGAACTGAATATATATGTGTAAGAACTGAATATATATGTGTAAGAACTGAAAATATATGCGTAAGAACGGAATATATATGTGTAAGAACTGAATATATATGTCTAAGAACGGAAAATATATGCGTAAGAATGGAATATATATGTGTAAGAACTGAATATATATGCGTAAGAACTGAATATATATGTGTAAGAACTGAATATATATGTGTAAGAACGGAATATATATGTGTAAGAACGGAATATATATGAGTAAGTATTGAAAATATATGTGTAAGTACTGAATATATATGTGTTTTAACTGAATATATATGTGTAAGAACTGAATATATATGCGTAAAAACGGAATATATATGTGTAAGAACTGAATATATATGTGTAAGAACTGAATATATATGTGTAAGAACTGAATATATATGTGTAAGAACTGATTATATATGTGTAAGAACTGAATATATATGTGTAAGAACTGAAAATATATTTGTAAGAACTGAATATATATGCGTAAGAACGGAATATATATGTGTAAGAACTGAATATATAAGCGTAAGAACTGAATATATATGTGTAATAACTGAATAGATATGTGTAAGAACTGAATATATATGTGTAAGTACTGAATATATATGTGTAAGAACGGAATATATATGTGTTAGAACTGAATATATATGTTTAAGAACTGAATATATATGCGTAAGAACTGAATGTATATGTGTAAGAACTGAATATATATGTGTAAGAACTGAATATATATGTGTAAGAACTGAATATATATGTGTAAGAACTGAATATATATGTGTAAGAACTGAATATATATGTGTAAGAACTGAATATATATGTGTAAGAAAGGAGTATATATGCGTAAGAACTGAATATATGCGTAAGAACTGAATATATATGCGTAAGAACGGAATATATATTGGTAAGAACTGAATATATATGTGTAAGAACTGAATATATATGTGTAAGAACTGAATATATATGTGTAAGAACTGATTATATATGTGTAAGAACTGAATATATATGTGTAAGAACTGAAAATATATTTGTAAGAACTGAATATATATGCGTAAGAACGGAATATATATGTGTAAGAACTGAATATATATGTGTAAGAACTGAATATATATGTGTAAGAACTGAATATATATGTGTAAGAACTGAATATATATGTGTAAGAACTGAATATATATGCGTAAGAACGGAATATATATGCGTAAGAGCTGAATATATATGTGTAAGAACTGAATATATATGTGTAAGAACTGAATATATATGCGTAAGAACGAAATATATGTGCGTAAGAACGGAATATATATGCGTAAGAACGGAGTATATATGCTTAAGAACTGAATATATATGTGTAAGAACTGAATATATATGTGTAAGAACTGAATATATATGTGTTAGAACTGAATATATATGTGTAAGAACTGAATATATAAGCGTAAAAACGGAATATATATGTGTAAGAACTGAATATATATGTGTAAGAACTGAATATATATGTGTAAGAACTGAATATATATGTGTAAGAACTGAATATATATGTGTAATAACTGAATATATATGTGTAAGAACTGAATATATAAGCGTAAGAACTGAATATATATGTGTAAGAACTGAATATATATGTGTAAGAACTTAAAATATATGTGTAAGAACGGAATATATATGTTTAAAACTGAATATATATCAGTAATAACGGAATATATGTGCGTAAGAACGGAATATGTATGCGTAAGAACGGAATAGATATGCGTAAGAACTGAATATTAATGTGTTAGAACTGAATATATATGTGTAAGAACTGAATATATATGTGCAATAACTGAATATATATGTGTAAGAACAGAAAATATATGTGTAAGAACTGAATATATATGCGTAAAAACTGAATATATATGTCTAAGAACTGAATATATATGTGTAAGAACTGAATATATATGCTTAAGAACTGAATATATTCGTAAGAACTGAATATATATGCGTAAGAACTGAATATATATGTGTAAGAACTGAATATATATGTGTAAGAACTGAATATATATGTGTAAGAACGAAATATATATGTGTAAGAACTGAATATATATGCTTAAAAACTGAATATATATGTGTAAGAACTGAATATATATGTGTAAGAACGGAATATATATGTGTAAGAACTGAATATATATGTGTAAGAACTGAATATATATGTGTAAGAACTGAATATATATGTGTAAGAACTTAATATATATGTGTAAGAACTGAATATATATGTGTAAGAACTAAATATATATGTGTAAGAACTGAATATATATGTGTAAGAACTGAATATATATGTGTAAGAACGGAGTATATATGCGTAAGAACTCAATACATGCTTAAGAACTGAATATATATGCGTAAGAACGGAATATATATTGGTAAGAACTGAATATATATGTGTAATAACTGAATAGATATGTGTAAGAACTGAATATATATGTGTAAGTACTGAATATATATGTGTAAGAACGGAATATATATGTGTTAGAACTGAATATATATGTTTAAGAACTGAATATATATGCGTAAGAACTGAATGTATATGTGTAAGAACTGAATATATATGTGTAAGAACTGAATATATATGTGTAAGAACTGAATATATATGTGTAAGAACTGAATATATATGTGTAAGAACTGAATATATATGTGTAAGAACTGAATATATATGTGTAAGAAAGGAGTATATATGCGTAAGAACTGAATATATGCGTAAGAACTGAATATATATGCGTAAGAACGGAATATATATTGGTAAGAACTGAATATATATGTGTAAGAACTGAATATATATGTGTAAGAACTGAATATATATGTGTAAGTACTGAATATATATGTGTAAGAACGGAATATATATGTGTAAGAACGGAATATATATGAGTAAGAATTGTAAATATATGTGTAAGAACTGAATATATATGTGTTAGAACTGAATATATATGTGTAAGAACTGAATATATAAGCGTAAAAACGGAATATATATGTGTAAGAACTGAATATATATGTGTAAGAACTGTATATATATGTGTAAGAACTGAATATATATGTGTAAGAACTGAATATATATGTGTAATAACTGAATATATATGTGTAAGAACTGAATATATAAGCGTAAGAACTGAATATATATGTGTAAGAACTGAATATATATGTGTAAGAACTTAAAATATATGTGTAAGAACGGAATATATATGTGTAAAACTGAATATATATCCGTAATAACGGAATATATGTGCGTAAGAACGGAATATATATGCGTAAGAACGGAATAGATATGCGTAAGAACTGAATATTAATGTGTAAGAACTGAAATATATATGTGTAAGAACTGAATATATATGTGCAATAACTGAATATATATGTGTAAGAACAGAAAATATATGTGTAAGAACTGAATATATATGCGTAAAAACTGAATATATATGTCTAAGAACTGAATATATATGTGTAAGAACTGAATATATATGCTTAAGAACTGAATATATTCGTAAGAACTGAATATATATGCGTAAGAAATGATTATATATGTGTAAGAACAGAATATATATGTGTAAGAACTGAATATATATGTGTAAGAACTGAATATATATGTGTAATAACTGAATATATATGTGTAAGAACTGAATATATATGTGTAAGAACTGAATATATATAGTAAGAATTGAATATATATGCGTAAGAACGGAATATATATGCCTAAGAACTGAATATATATGCGTAAGAACGGAATATATATGCGTAAGAACGGAATATATATGCGTAAGAACGGAATATCTATGCGTAAGAACGGAATATATATGCGTAAGAACGGAATATATATGTGTAAGAACTGAATATATATGTGTAAGAACTGAATATATATGCGTAAGAACTGAATATATATGTGTAAGAACTGAATATATATGTGTAAGAACTGAATATATATGTGTAAGAACTGAATATATATGTGTAAGAACTGAATATATATGTGTACGAACTGAATATATATGTTTAAGAACTGAATATATATGCGTAAGAACGGAATATATATGCGTAAGAACTGAATATATATGTGTAAGAACTGAATATATATGTGTAAGAACTGAATATATATGCGTAAGAACGGAATATATGTGCGTAAGAACGGAATATATATGCGTAAGAACTGAATATATATGTGTAAGAACTGAATATATATGTGTAAGAACTCAATATATATGTGTAAGAACTGAATATATATGTGTAAGAAATGAATATATATGTGTAACAACTTAATATATATGTGTAATAACGGAATATATATGTGTAAGAACTGCATATATATTCGTAAGAACGGAATATATGTGCGTAAGAACGGAATATATATGCGTAAGAACGGAATATATATGCGTAAGAACGGAATATATATGTGTAAGAACTGAATATATATGTGTAAGAACTGAATATATATGTGTAAGAACTGAATAGATATGTGTAAGAACGAAAGATATATGTGTAAGAACTGAATACATATGCGTAAGAATGGAATATATATTTGTAAGAACTGAATATATATGTGTAAGAACTGAATATATATGTGTGAGAACTGAATATATATGTGTAAGAACTGAATATATATGTGTAAGAACTGAACATATATGTGTAAGAACAGAATATATATGTGTAAGAACGGAGGTATATATGCGTAAGAACTGAATATATGCGTAAGAACTGAATATCTGCGTAAAAACGGAATATATATGCGTAAGAACGGATTATATATGCGTAAGAACGGAATATATATGGGTAAGAACTGAATATATATGTGTAAGAACTGAATATATATGCGTAAGAACTGAATATATGCGTAAGAACGGAATATATATGCGTAAAAATGGAATATATATGAGTAAAAACTGAAAATATATGTGTAAGAACTGAATATATATGTGTAAGAACTGAATATGTATGTGTAAGAACTCAATATATATGTGTAAGAACTGAATATATATGTGTAAGAACTGAATATATATGTATAAGAACTGAATATATATACGTAAGAACTGAATATATGCGTAAGAACTGAATATATGCGTACAAACGGAATATATATGTGTAAGAACTGAATATATATGTGTAAGAACTGAATATATATGTGTAAGAACTGAATATATATGTGTAAGAACTGAATATATATATGTAAGAACTGAATATATATGTGTAAGAACTGAATATATATGTGTAAGAACTGAATATATATGTGTAAGAACTGAATATATATGCGTAAGAACGGAATATATATCTGTAAGAACTGAATATAT
Organism: Cyrtodaria siliqua; assembly: GCA_037043455.1. Taxonomy (NCBI): domain Eukaryota; kingdom Metazoa; phylum Mollusca; class Bivalvia; order Adapedonta; family Hiatellidae; genus Cyrtodaria; species Cyrtodaria siliqua. Next base: position 8,261 of record JAWPHD010014497.1, read on the forward strand.
ATGTGTAAGAACGGAATATATATGCATAAGAATGGAATATATGTGTAAGAACGGAATATATATGTGTAAGAATTGAATATATATGTGTAAAAACTGAAAATATATGTGTAAGAACTGAATATATATGCGTAAAAACTGAATATATATTTGTAAGAACTGAATATATATGTGTAAGAACTGAATATATATGCGTAAGAACTGAATATATATGTGTAAGAACTGAATATATATGCGTAAGAACGGAATATATGTGCGTAAGAACGGAATATATATGCTTAAGAACGGAGTATATATGAGTAAGAACTGAATAAATATGTGTAAGAACTGAATATATATGTGTAAGAACTGAATATATATGTGTAAGAACTGAATATATATGTGTAAGAACTGAATATATATGTGTAAAAACTGAATAAATATGCGTACGAACGGAATATATATGTGTAAGAACTGAATATGTATGTGTAAGAACGGAATATATATGCGTAAGAATGGAATATATATGTGTAAGAACTGAATATATATGTGTAAGAACGGAATATATATGTGTGAGAACTGAATATATATGTGTAAGAACTGAATATATATGTGTAAGAACGGAATAAGAACTGAATATATATGTGTAAGAACGGAATATATATGTGTAAGTACGGAGTATATATGCGTAAGAACTGAATATATGCGTAAGAACTGAATATATATTTGTAAGAACTGAATATATATGTGTAAGAACTGAATATATATGTGTAAGAACTGAATATATATGTGTAAGTACTGAATATATATGTGTAAGAACGAAATATATATGCGTATGAACGGAATATATATGAGTAAGAACTGAAAATATATGTGTAAGAACTGATATATATGTGTAAGAACTGAATATATATGTGTAAGAACTGAATATATATGCGTAAGAAAGGAATATATATGTGTAAGAACTGAATGTAAGAACTGAATATATATGTGTAAGAACTGAATATATATGTGTAAGAACTGAATATATATGTGTAAGCACTGAATATATATGCGTAAGAACTGAATATATATGTGTAAGAACTCAATATATATGTGTAAGAACTGAATATATATGCGTAAGAACTAAATATATTCGTAAGAACTGAATATATATGCGTAAGAACGGAATATATATTTGTAAGAACTGAATATATATATGTAAGAACTGATTATATATGTGTAAGAACTGAATAAATATGTGTAAGAACTGAATATATATGTGTAATAACTTAATATATATGTGTAATAACGGAATGCATATGTGTAAGAACTGAATATATATGCGTAAGAACGGAATATATGTGCGTAAGAACGGAATATATATGCGTAAGAACGGAATATATATGCGTAAGTACGGAATATATATGTGTAAGAACTGAATATATATGTGTAAGAACTGAATATATATGTGTAAGAACTGAATATATATGTGTAACAACGAAATATATATGTGTAAGAACTGAATATATATGCGTAAGAACGGAATATATATTTGTAAGAACTGAATATATATGTGTAAGAACTGAATATATATGTGTAAGAACGGAATATATATGTGTAAGAACGGAATAAGAACTGAATATATATGTGTAAGAACTGAATATATATGTGTAAGTACTGAATATATATGTGTAAGAACGGAATATATATTTGTAAGAACTGAATATATATGTGTAAGAACTGAATATATATTTGTAAGAACTGAATATATATGTGTAAGAACGGAATAAGAACTGAATATATATGTGTAAGAACGGAATATATATGTGTAAGAACGGAGTATATATGCGTAAGAACTGAATATATGCGTAAGAACTGAATATATATTTGTAAGAACTGAATATATATGTGTAAGAACTGAATATATATGTGTAAGAACTGAATATATATGTGTAAGTACTGAATATATATGTTTAAGAACGAAATATATATGCGTATGAACGGAATATATATGAGTAAGAACTGAAAATATATGTGTAAGAACTGATATATATCTGTAAGAACTGAATATATATGTGTAAGAACTGAATATATATGCGTAAGAATGGAATATATATGTGTAAGAACTGAATGTAAAAACTGAATATATATGTGTAAGAACTGAATATATATGTGTAAGAACTGAATATATATGCGTAAGAACTGAATATATATGCGTAAGAACGGAATATATATGTGTAAGAACTGAATATATATGCGTAAGAACTAAATATATTCGTAAGAACTGAATATATATGCGTAAGAACGGAATATATATTTGTAAGAACTGAATATATATGTGTAAGAACTGATTATATATGTGTAAGAACTGAATATATATGTGTAAGAACTGAATATATATTTGTAAGAACTTAATATATATGTGTAATAACGGAATGCATATGTGTAAGAACTGAATATATATGCGTAAGAACGGAATATATGTGCGTAAGAACGGAATATATATGCGTAAGAACGGAATATATATGCGTAAGAACGGAATATATATGTGTAAGAACTGAATATATATGTGTAAGAACTGAATATATATGTGTAAGAACTGAATATATATGTGTAACAACGAAATATATATGTGTAAGAACTGAATATATATGCGTAAGAACGGAATATATATTTGTAAGAACTGAATATATATGTGTAAGAACTGAATATATATGTGTAAGAACGGAATATATATGTGTAAGAACGGAATAAGAACTGAATATATATGTGTAAGAACTGAATATATATGTGTAGGTACTGAATATATATGTGTGTTAGAACGGAATATATATGCGTATGAACGGAATATATATAAGTAAGAACTGAAAATATATGTGTAAGAACTGATATATATGTGTAAGAACTGAATATATATGTGTAAGAACTGAATATATATGCGTAAGAATGGAATATATATGTGTAAGAACTGAATGTAAGAACTGAATATATATGTGTAAGAACTGAATATATATGTGTAAGAACTGAATATATATGTGTAAGAACTGAATATATATGCGTAAGAACTGAATATATATGTGTAAGAACTGAATATATAAGTGTAAGAACTGAATATATATGTGTAAGAACTGAATATATATGTGTAAGAACTTAATATATATGTGTAAGAACGGCATATATATGTGTAAAACTGAATATATATCCGTTATAACGGAATATATGTGCGTAAGAACGGAATATAAATGCGTAAGAACGGAATAGATATGCGTAAGAACTGAATATTAATGTGTAAGAACTGAATATATATGTGTAAGAACTGAATATATATGCGTAAAAACTGAATATATATGTGTAAGAACTGAATATATATGTGTAAGAACTAAATATATTCGTAAGATCAGAATATATATGCGTAAGAACGGAATATATATTTGTAAGAACTGAATATATATTTGTAAGAACTGAATATATATGTGTAAGAACGGAATAAGAACTGAATATATATGTGTAAGAACGGAATATATATGTGTAAGAACGGAGTATATATGCGTAAGAACTGAATATATGCGTAAGAACTGAATATATATTTGTAAGAACTGAATATATATGTGTAAGAACTGAATATATATGTGTAAGAACTGAATATATATGTGTAAGTACTGAATATATATGTGTAAGAACGAAATATATATGCGTATGAACGGAATATATATGAGTAAGAACTGAAAATATATGTGTAAGAACTGATATATATCTGTAAGAACTGAATATATATGTGTAAGAACTGAATATATATGCGTAAGAATGGAATATATATGTGTAAGAACTGAATGTAAAAACTGAATATATATGTGTAAGAACTGAATATATATGTGTAAGAACTGAATATATATGCGTAAGAAATGAATATATATGCGTAAGAACGGAATATATATGTGTAAGAACTGAATATATATGCGTAAGAACTAAATATATTCGTAAGAACTGAATATATATGCGTAAGAACGGAATATATATTTGTAAGAACTGAATATATATGTGTAAGAACTGATTATATATGTGTAAGAACTGAATATATATGTGTAAGAACTGAATATATATTTGTAAGAACTTAATATATATGTGTAATAACGGAATGCATATGTGTAAGAACTGAATATATATGCGTAAGAACGGAATATATGTGCGTAAGAACGGAATATATATGCGTAAGAACGGAATATATATGCGTAAGAACGGAATATATATGTGTAAGAACTGAATATATATGTGTAAGAACTGAATATATATGTGTAAGAACTGAATATATATGTGTAACAACGAAATATATATGTGTAAGAACTGAATATATATGCGTAAGAACGGAATATATATTTGTAAGAACTGAATATATATGTGTAAGAACTGAATATATATGTGTAAGAACGGAATATATATGTGTAAGAACGGAATAAGAACTGAATATATATGTGTAAGAACTGAATATATATGTGTAGGTACTGAATATATATGTGTGTTAGAACGGAATATATATGCGTATGAACGGAATATATATAAGTAAGAACTGAAAATATATGTGTAAGAACTGATATATATGTGTAAGAACTGAATATATATGTGTAAGAACTGAATATATATGCGTAAGAATGGAATATATATGTGTAAGAACTGAATGTAAGAACTGAATATATATGTGTAAGAACTGAATATATATGTGTAAGAACTGAATATATATGTGTAAGAACTGAATATATATGCGTAAGAACTGAATATATATGTGTAAGAACTGAATATATAAGTGTAAGAACTGAATATATATGTGTAAGAACTGAATATATATGTGTAAGAACTTAATATATATGTGTAAGAACGGCATATATATGTGTAAAACTGAATATATATCCGTTATAACGGAATATATGTGCGTAAGAACGGAATATATATGCGTAAGAACGGAATAGATATGCGTAAGAACTGAATATTAATGTGTAAGAACTGAATATATATGTGTAAGAACTGAATATATATGCGTAAAAACTGAATATATATGTGTAAGAACTGAATATATATGTGTAAGAACTAAATATATTCGTAAGATCTGAATATATATGCGTAAGAACGGAATATATATTTGTAAGAACTGAATATATATTTGTAAGAACTGATTATATATGTGTAAGAACTGAATATATATGTGTAAGAACTGAATATATATTCGTAAGAACTTAATATATATGTGTAATAACGGAATATATATGTATAAGAACTGAATATATATGCGTAAGAACGGAATATATGTGCGTAAGAACGGAATATATATGCGTAAGAACGGAATATATATGCGTAATAACGGAATATATATGTGTAAGAACTGAATATATATGTGTAAGAACTAAATATATATGTGTAAGAACTGAATATATATGTGTAAGAACTGAACATATATGTGTAAGAACTGAATATATATGTGTTAGAACGGAGTATATATGCGTAAGAACTGAATATATGCGTAAGAACTGAATATCTGCGTAAAAACGGAATATATATGCGTAAGAACGGATTATATATGCGTAAGAACGGAATATATATGGGTAAGAACTGAATATATATGTGTAAGAACTGAATATATATGCGTAAGAACTGAATATATGCGTAAGCAAGGAATATATATGCGTAAAAATGGAATATATATGTGTAAAAACTGAAAATATATGTGTAAGAACTGAATATATATGTGTAAGAACTGAATATATATGTGTAAGAACGGAGTATATATGCGTAAGAACTGAAGTGTAAGAACTGAATATATATGTGTAAGAACTGAATATATATGTGTAAGAACTGAATATATGCGTAAGAACTGAATATATGCGTAATAACTGAATATATGCGTACAAACGGAATATATATGTGTAAGAACTGAATATATATGCGTAAGAACTGAATATATATGTGTAATAACTGAATATATATGTGTAAGAACTGAATATATATGTGTAAGAACTGAATATATATATGTAAGAACTGAATATATATGTGTAAGAACTGAATATATATATGTGTAAGAACTGAATATATATGTGTAAAAACTGAATATATATGCGTAAGAACGGAATATATATCTGTAAGAACTGAATATACATGTGTAAGAACGGAATACATATGCGTAAGAATGGAATATATATGTGTAAGAACGGAATATATATGTGTAAGAACTGAATATATATGTGAAAGAACTGAAAATATATGTGTAAGAACTGAATATATATGCGAAAAAACGGAATATATATGTGTAAGATCTGAATATATGTGTAAGAACTGAATATATATGCGTAAGAACTGAATATATATGTGTAAGAACTGAATATATATGTGTAAGAACTGAATATATATGCGTAATAACGGAATATATGTGCGTAAGAACGGAATATATATGCGTAAGAACGGAGTATATATGCGTAAGAACTGAATATATATGTGTAAGAACTAAATATATATGTGTAAGAACTGAGAATATATGTGTAAGAACTGAATATATATGTGTAAGAACTGAATATATATGTGTAAGAACTGAATATATATGTGTAAGAACTGAATATATATATATAAGAACTGAATATATATGCGTAAGAACGGAATATATATGTCGAAGAACTGAATATATATGTGTAAGAACGGAAATATATGCGTAAGAATGGAATATATATGTGTTAGAACTGAATATATATGCGTAAGAACTGAATATATATGTGTAAGAACTGAATATATATGCGTAAGAACTGAATATATGCTTAAGAACTGAATATATATGCGTCAGAACGGAATATATATGTGTAAGAACTGAATATATATGCGTAAGAACTGAATATATATGTGTAAGAACTGAATATATATGTGTAAGAACTGAATATATATGTGTAAGAACTGAATATATATATGTAAGAACTGAATATATATGTGTAAGAACTGAATATATATATGTGTAAGAACTGAATATATATGTGTAAAAACTGAATATATATGCGTAAGAACGGAATATATATGTGTAAGAACTGAATATATATGTGTAAGAACTGAAAATATATGTGTAAGAACTGAATATATATGCGTAAAAACGGAATATATATGTGTAAGAACTGAATATATGTGTAAGAACTGAATATATATGCGTAAGAACTGAATATATATGTGTAAGAACTGAATATATATGTGTAAGAACGGAAATATATGCGTAAGAATGGAATATATATGTGTTAGAACTGAATATATATGCGTAAGAACTGAATATATATGTGTAAGAACTGAATATATATGCGTAAGAACTGAATATATGCTTAAGAACTGAATATATATGCGTCAGAACGGAATATATATGTGTAAGAACTGAATATATATGTGTAAGAACTGAATATATATGTGTAAGAACGAAATATATATGTGTAAGAACTGAATATATATGCTTAAGAACTGAATATATATGTGTAAGAAATGAATATATATGTGTAAGAACTGAATATATATGTGTAAGAACTGAATATATATGTGTAAGAACTGAATATATATGTGTAAGAACTGAATATATATCTGTAAGAACTGAATATATATGTGTAAGAACTGAATATATATGTGTAAGAACTGAATATATATGTGTAAGAACTGAATATATATGTGTAAGAACGGAGTATATATGCGTAAGAACTGAATATATGCGTAAGAACTGAATATATATGCGTAAGAACGGAATATATATTGGTAAGAACTGAATATATATGTGTTAGAATTGAATATATATGTGTAAGAACTGAATATATATGTGTAAGTACTGAATATATATGTGTAAGAACGAAATATATATGTGTTAGAACTGAATATATATGTTTAAAAACTGAATATATATGCGTAATAACTGAATATATATGTGTAAGAACTGAATATATATGTGTAAGTACTAAATATATATGTGTAAGAACTGAATATATATGTGTAAGAACTGAATATATATGTCTAAGAACTGAATATATATGTGTATGAACGGAGCATATATGCGTAAGAACTGAATATATGCGTAAGAACTGAATATATATGCGTAAGAACGGAATATATATTGGTAAGAACTGAATATATATGTGTAAGAGCTGAATATATATGTGTAAGAACTGAATATATATGTGTAAGTACTGAATATATATGTGTAAGAACGGAATATATATGTGTAAGAACGGAATATATATGAGTAAGAATTGAAAATATATGTGTAAGAACTGAATATATATGTGTTAGAACTGAATATATATGTGTAAGAACTGAATATATAAGCGTAAAAACGGAATATATATGTGTAAGAACTGAATATATATGTGTAAAAACTGAATATATATGTGTAAGAACGCAATATATATGTGTAAAACTGAATATATATCCGTAATAACTAAATATATGTGCGTAAGAACGGAATATATATGCGTAAGAACGGAATAGATATGCGTAAGAACTGAGTATTAATGTGTAAGAACTGAATATATATGCGTAAGAACTGAATATGTATGTGTAAGAACTAAATATATATGTGTAAGAACTGAAAATATATGTGTAAGAACTGAATATATATGCGTAAAAACTGAATATATATGTGTAAGAACTGAATATATATGCGTAAAAACTGAATATATATGTGTAAGAACTGAATATATATGTGTAAGAACTGAATATATATGCTTAAGAACTGAATATATTCGTAAGAACTGAATATATATGCGTAAGAAATGATTATATATGTGTGTAAGAACTGAATATATATGCGTAAGAACGGAATATATATGCGTAAGACCGGCGTAAGAACGGAATATATATGCGTAAGAACGGAATATATATGAGTAAGAACTGAATATACATGTGTAAGAACTGAATATATATGTGTAAGAACTGAATATATATGTGTAAGAACTAAATATATATGTGTAAGAACTGAATATATATGTGTAAGAACTGAATATATATGAGTAAGAACGGAATATATATGTGTAAGAACTGAATATATATGTATAAGAACTGAATATATATGTGTAAGAACTGAATATATATGTGTAAGAACGGAATTTATATGTGTAAGAACTGAATATATATGAGTAAGAACGGAATATATATGCGTAAGAACTGAAAATATTTGTGTAAGAACTGAATAAATATGCGTAAGTACTGAATATATATGCATAAGAACTGAATATATATGCGTAAGAACTGAATATATATGTGTAAGAACTGAATATATATGTTTAAGAACTGAATATATATGTGTAACAACTGAATATATATGCGTAAAAACTGAAAATGAATGCGTAAGAACTGAATATATTCGTATGACTGAATATATATGCGTAAGAACTGAATAATTATATATGTGTAAGAACTGAATATATATGTGTAAGAACTGTATATATATGCGTAAGAACTGAATATATGCGTAAGAACTGAATACATATGCGTAAGAACGGAGTATATATGCGTAAGAACTGAATATATATGTGTAAGAACTGAATATATATGCATAAGAACTGAATATATATGTGTAAGAACTAAGTATATGCGTAAGAACTGAATATATATGCGTAAGAACGGAATGTATATGCTTAAGAACTGAATATATATGCGTAAGAACGGAATATATATGCGTAAGAACTGAATATATATGTGTAAGAAGTGAATATATATGTGTAATAACTGAATATATATGTGTATGAACGGAATATATATGTGTAAGAACTGAATATATGTGTAAGAACTGAATATATATGTGTAAGAACTGAATATATATGCGTAAGAACGGAATATATATGTGTAAGAACTGAATATATAAGTGTAAGAACTGAATATATATGTGTAAGAACTGAATATATATGTGTAAGAACTGAATATATATGCATAAGAACTGAATATATATGTGTAAGAACTGAATATATATGCGTAAGAACTAAATACATGCGTAAGAACTGAATATATATGCGAAAGAACTGAATATATATATGTAAGAACTGAATATATATGTGTAAGAACTGAATATATATGCGTAAGAACGGAATATATATGCCTTAGAACAGAATATATATGTGTAAGAACTGAATATATATAGCAGAATATATATGCCTAAAAGCTGAATATATATGCGTAAGAACGGAATATATATGCGTAAGAACGTAATATATATGAGTAAGAACGGAATATCTATGCGTAAGAACAAAAGATATATGCGTAAGAATGGAATATATATGTGTAAGAACTGAATATATATGTGTAAGAACGGAATATATATGCGTAAGAACTGAATATATATGCGAAAGAACTGAAAATATATGCGTAAGAACTGAATATATATGTGTAAGAACTGAATATATATGCATCAGAACGGAATATATATGTGTAAGAACTGAATATATATGTGTAAAAACTGAATATATATGTGTAAGAACTGAAAATATATGTGTAACAACTGAATATATAGGCGTAAAAACTGAAAATCAATGCGTAAGAACTTAATATATGCGTAAGAACTGAATATATATGCGTAAGAACTGAATATATATGCGTAAGAACGGAATATATGTGTAAGAACGGAATATATATGTTTAAGAACTGAATATATATGCGTAAGAACTGAATATATATGTGTAAGAACTGAATATATATGCTTAAGAACTGAATATATGCGTAAGAACTGAATATATATGTGTAAGAACTGAATATATATGTGTAAGAACTGAATATATATATGTGTAAGAACTGAATATATATGTGTAAGAACTGAATATATATGTGTAAGAACTGAATATATATGTGTAAGAACGGAGTATATATGCGTAAGAACTGAATATATGCGTAAAAACGGAATATATATGCGTTAGAACGGAATATATATGCGTAAGAACGGAATATATAAGGGTAAGAACTGAATATATACGTGTAAGAACTGAATATATATGTGTTAGAACTGAATATATATGTGTAAAAAATGAATATATATGTGTAAGAGCGGAATATATATGCGTAAGAACGGAATATATATGAGTAAGAACTGAATATATATGTGTAAGAACTGAATATATATGTTTAAGAACTGAATATATATGTGTAAGAACTAAATGTATATGCGTAAGAACTGAAAATATATACGTAAGAACTGAATATATATGCGTAAGAACGGAATATATATGTGAAAGAACTGAATATATATATGTGTAATAACTGAATATATATGTGTAAGAACTCAATATATATGTATAAGAACTTAATATATATGTGTAAGAACGGAATATATATGTGTAAGAACTGAATATATATGCGTAAGAATGGAATATATATGTGTTAGAACTGAATATATATGCGTAAGAACTGAATATATATGTGTAAGAACTGAATATATATGCGTAAGAACTGAATATATGCTTAAGAACTGAATATATATGCGTCAGAACGGAATATATATGTGTAAGAACTGAATATATATGCGTAAGAACTGAATATATATGTGTAAGAACTGAATATATATGTGTAAGAACTGAATATATATGTGTAAGAACTGAATATATATATGTAAGAACTGAATATATATGTGTAAGAACTGAATATATATATGTGTAAGAACTGAATATATATGTGTAAAAACTGAATATATATGCGTAAGAACGGAATATATATGTGTAAGAACTGAATATATATGTGTAAGAACTGAAAATATATGTGTAAGAACTGAATATATATGCGTAAAAACGGAATATATATGTGTAAGAACTGAATATATGTGTAAGAACTGAATATATATGCGTAAGAACTGAATATATATGTGTAAGAACTGAATATATATGTGTAAGAACGGAAATATATGCGTAAGAATGGAATATATATGTGTTAGAACTGAATATATATGCGTAAGAACTGAATATATATGTGTAAGAACTGAATATATATGCGTAAGAACTGAATATATGCTTAAGAACTGAATATATATGCGTCAGAACGGAATATATATGTGTAAGAACTGAATATATATGTGTAAGAACTGAATATATATGTGTAAGAACGAAATATATATGTGTAAGAACTGAATATATATGATTAAGAACTGAATATATATGTGTAAGAAATGAATATATATGTGTAAGAACTGAATATATATGTGTAAGAACTGAATATATATGTGTAAGAACTGAATATATATGTGTAAGAACTGAATATATATCTGTAAGAACTGAATATATATGTGTAAGAACTGAATATATATGTGTAAGAACTGAATATATATGTGTAAGAACTGAATATATATGTGTAAGAACGGAGTATATATGCGTAAGAACTGAATATATGCGTAAGAACTGAATATATATGCGTAAGAACGGAATATATATTGGTAAGAACTGAATATATATGTGTTAGAATTGAATATATATGTGTAAGAACTGAATATATATGTGTAAGTACTGAATATATATGTGTAAGAACGAAATATATATGTGTTAGAACTGAATATATATGTTTAAAAACTGAATATATATGCGTAATAACTGAATATATATGTGTAAGAACTGAATATATATGTGTAAGTACTAAATATATATGTGTAAGAACTGAATATATATGTGTAAGAACTGAATATATATGTCTAAGAACTGAATATATATGTGTATGAACGGAGCATATATGCGTAAGAACTGAATATATGCGTAAGAACTGAATATATATGCGTAAGAACGGAATATATATTGGTAAGAACTGAATATATATGTGTAAGAGCTGAATATATATGTGTAAGAACTGAATATATATGTGTAAGTACTGAATATATATGTGTAAGAACGGAATATATATGTGTAAGAACGGAATATATATGAGTAAGAATTGAAAATATATGTGTAAGAACTGAATATATATGTGTTAGAACTGAATATATATGTGTAAGAACTGAATATATAAGCGTAAAAACGGAATATATATGTGTAAGAACTGAATATATATGTGTAAAAACTGAATATATATGTGTAAGAACGCAATATATATGTGTAAAACTGAATATATATCCGTAATAACTAAATATATGTGCGTAAGAACGGAATATATATGCGTAAGAACGGAATAGATATGCGTAAGAACTGAGTATTAATGTGTAAGAACTGAATATATATGCGTAAGAACTGAATATGTATGTGTAAGAACTAAATATATATGTGTAAGAACTGAAAATATATGTGTAAGAACTGAATATATATGCGTAAAAACTGAATATATATGTGTAAGAACTGAATATATATGCGTAAAAACTGAATATATATGTGTAAGAACTGAATATATATGTGTAAGAACTGAATATATATGCTTAAGAACTGAATATATTCGTAAGAACTGAATATATATGCGTAAGAAATGATTATATATGTGTGTAAGAACTGAATATATATGCGTAAGAACGGAATATATATGCGTAAGACCGGCGTAAGAACGGAATATATATGCGTAAGAACGGAATATATATGAGTAAGAACTGAATATACATGTGTAAGAACTGAATATATATGTGTAAGAACTGAATATATATGTGTAAGAACTAAATATATATGTGTAAGAACTGAATATATATGTGTAAGAACTGAATATATATGAGTAAGAACGGAATATATATGTGTAAGAACTGAATATATATGTATAAGAACTGAATATATATGTGTAAGAACTGAATATATATGTGTAAGAACGGAATTTATATGTGTAAGAACTGAATATATATGAGTAAGAACGGAATATATATGCGTAAGAACTGAAAATATTTGTGTAAGAACTGAATAAATATGCGTAAGTACTGAATATATATGCATAAGAACTGAATATATATGCGTAAGAACTGAATATATATGTGTAAGAACTGAATATATATGTTTAAGAACTGAATATATATGTGTAACAACTGAATATATATGCGTAAAAACTGAAAATGAATGCGTAAGAACTGAATATATTCGTATGACTGAATATATATGCGTAAGAACTGAATAATTATATATGTGTAAGAACTGAATATATATGTGTAAGAACTGTATATATATGCGTAAGAACTGAATATATGCGTAAGAACTGAATACATATGCGTAAGAACGGAGTATATATGCGTAAGAACTGAATATATATGTGTAAGAACTGAATATATATGCATAAGAACTGAATATATATGTGTAAGAACTAAGTATATGCGTAAGAACTGAATATATATGCGTAAGAACGGAATGTATATGCTTAAGAACTGAATATATATGCGTAAGAACGGAATATATATGCGTAAGAACTGAATATATATGTGTAAGAAGTGAATATATATGTGTAATAACTGAATATATATGTGTATGAACGGAATATATATGTGTAAGAACTGAATATATGTGTAAGAACTGAATATATATGTGTAAGAACTGAATATATATGCGTAAGAACGGAATATATATGTGTAAGAACTGAATATATAAGTGTAAGAACTGAATATATATGTGTAAGAACTGAATATATATGTGTAAGAACTGAATATATATGCATAAGAACTGAATATATATGTGTAAGAACTGAATATATATGCGTAAGAACTAAATACATGCGTAAGAACTGAATATATATGCGAAAGAACTGAATATATATATGTAAGAACTGAATATATATGTGTAAGAACTGAATATATATGCGTAAGAACGGAATATATATGCCTTAGAACAGAATATATATGTGTAAGAACTGAATATATATAGCAGAATATATATGCCTAAAAGCTGAATATATATGCGTAAGAACGGAATATATATGCGTAAGAACGTAATATATATGAGTAAGAACGGAATATCTATGCGTAAGAACAAAAGATATATGCGTAAGAATGGAATATATATGTGTAAGAACTGAATATATATGTGTAAGAACGGAATATATATGCGTAAGAACTGAATATATATGCGAAAGAACTGAAAATATATGCGTAAGAACTGAATATATATGTGTAAGAACTGAATATATATGCATCAGAACGGAATATATATGTGTAAGAACTGAATATATATGTGTAAAAACTGAATATATATGTGTAAGAACTGAAAATATATGTGTAACAACTGAATATATAGGCGTAAAAACTGAAAATCAATGCGTAAGAACTTAATATATGCGTAAGAACTGAATATATATGCGTAAGAACTGAATATATATGCGTAAGAACGGAATATATGTGTAAGAACGGAATATATATGTTTAAGAACTGAATATATATGCGTAAGAACTGAATATATATGTGTAAGAACTGAATATATATGCTTAAGAACTGAATATATGCGTAAGAACTGAATATATATGTGTAAGAACTGAATATATATGTGTAAGAACTGAATATATATATGTGTAAGAACTGAATATATATGTGTAAGAACTGAATATATATGTGTAAGAACTGAATATATATGTGTAAGAACGGAGTATATATGCGTAAGAACTGAATATATGCGTAAAAACGGAATATATATGCGTTAGAACGGAATATATATGCGTAAGAACGGAATATATAAGGGTAAGAACTGAATATATACGTGTAAGAACTGAATATATATGTGTTAGAACTGAATATATATGTGTAAAAAATGAATATATATGTGTTAGAGCGGAATATATATGCGTAAGAACGGAATATATATGAGTAAGAACTGAATATATATGTGTAAGAACTGAATATATATGTTTAAGAACTGAATATATATGTGTAAGAACTAAATGTATATGCGTAAGAACTGAAAATATATACGTAAGAACTGAATATATATGCGTAAGAACGGAATATATATGTGAAAGAACTGAATATATATATGTGTAATAACTGAATATATATGTGTAAGAACTCAATATATATGTATAAGAACTTAATATATATGTGTAAGAACGGAATATATATGTGTAAGAACTGAATATATATGCGTAAGAACGCAATATATATGCGTAAGAACGGCGTAAAAACGGAATATATATGCGTAAGAAAGGAATATATATGCGTAAGAACTGAATATATATGTGTAAGAAATGAATATATATGTGTAAGAACTGAATATATATATGTATGAACGGAATATATATGTGTAAGAACTGAATATATATGTGTAAGAACTGAATATATATGCGTAAGAACGGAATATATATGTGTAAGAACTGAATATATGTGTAAGAACTGAATATATATGTGTAAGAACTGAATATATATGTGTAAGAACTGAATATATATGTGTAAGAACTGAATATATATGCGTAAGAACGGAATATATATGCCTAAGAACTGAAAATATTTGTGTAAGAACTGAATAAATATGCGTAAGTACTGAATATATATGCGTAAGAACTGAATATATATGCGTAAGAACTGAATATATATGTGTAAGAACTGAATATATATGTTTAAGAACTGAATATATATGTGTAACAACTGAATATATATGCGTAAAAACTGAAAATCAATGTGTAAGAATTGAATATATTCGTAAGAAATGAATATATATGCGTAAGAACTGAATATATATGTGTAAGAACTGAATATATATGTGTAAGAACTGTATATATATGCATAAGAACTGAATATATGCGTAAGAACTGAATATATATGTGTAAGAACTGAATATATATGTGTAAGAACGGAGTATATATGCGTCAGAACTGAATATATATGCATAAGAACTGAATATATATGCATAAGAACTGAATATATATGCATAAGAACTGAATATATATGCGAAAGAACTGAATATATATGCGTAAGAACTGAATATATATGTGTAAGAACTGAATATATATGCATAAGAACTGAATATATATGTGTAAGAACTGAATATATATGCGTAAGAACTGAATATATGCGTAAGAACTGAATATATATGCGTAAGAACGGAATATATATGCTTAAGAACTGAATATATATGCGTAAGAACGGAATATATATGCGTAAGAACTGAATATATATGTGTAAGAAGTGAATATATATGTGTAATAACTGAATATATATGTGTAAGAACGGAATATATATGTGTAAGAACTGAATATATGTGTAAGAACTGAAAATATATGTGTAAGAACTGAATATATATGCGTAAAAACGGAATATATATGTGTAAGAACTGAATATATATGTGTAAGAACTGAATATATATTTGTAAGAACTGAATATATATGTGTAAGAACTGAATATATATGCGTAAGATCGGAATATATATGCGTAAGAACGGAATATATATGCGTAAGAACTGAATATATATGTGTAAGAACTGAATATATATGCATAAGAACTGAATATATATGTGTAAGAACTGAATATATATGCGTAAGAACTGAATACATGCGTAGGAACTGAATATATATGCGTGAGAACGGAATATATATGTGTCAGAACTGAATATATATGTGTAAAAACTGAAGATATATGTGTAAGAACTGAATATATATGCGTAAGAACTGAATATATATGTGTAAGAACTGAATATATATGTGTAAAAACTGAATATCTATGTGCAGGAACTGAATATATATGCGTAAGGACTGAATATATATGCGTAAGAACGGAATATATATGCGTAAGAACGGAATATATATGCGTAAGAAGGGAATATATATGCCTAAGAACTGAATATATATGCGTAAGGACTGAATATGTATGCGTAAGAACGGAATATATATGCGTAAGAA
Source organism: Cyrtodaria siliqua (assembly GCA_037043455.1). Classification (NCBI taxonomy): domain Eukaryota; kingdom Metazoa; phylum Mollusca; class Bivalvia; order Adapedonta; family Hiatellidae; genus Cyrtodaria; species Cyrtodaria siliqua. Next base: position 25,946 of record JAWPHD010014497.1, read on the forward strand.
CGGAATATAAATGCGTAAGAACTGAATATATATGTGTAAGAACTGAATATATATGCAAAAGAACTGAATATGTATGTGTAAGAACTGAATATATATGCGTAAGAACTGAATACATGCGTAAGAACTGAATATATATGCGTGAGAACGGAATATATATTTTTCAGAACTGAATATATATGTGTAAAAACTGAATATATATGTGTAAGAACTGAATATATATGCGTAAGAACTGAATATATATGCGTAAGAACTGAATATATATGTGTAAGAAATGAATATATATGTGTAAGAACTGAATATATATGCGTAAGAACGGAATATATATGCCTTAGAACAGAATATATATGTGTAAGAACTGAATATATATAGCGGAATATATATGCCTAAGAACTGAATATATATGCGTAAGAACGGAATATATATGCGTAAAAACGGAATATATATGCGTAAGAACGGAATATCTATGCGTAAGAACTGAATATATATGTGTAAGAACGGAATATATATGCGTAAGAACTGAATATATATGCGAAAGAACTGAAAATATATGCGTAAGAACTGAATATATATGTGTAAGAACTGAATATATATGCATCAGAACGGAATATATATGTGTAAGAACTGAATATATATGTGTAAAAACTGAATACATATGTGTAAGAACTGAAAATATATGAGTAACAACTGAATATATATGCGTAAAAACTAAAAATCAATGCGTAATAACTTAATATATGCGTAAGAACTGAAAATATATGCGTAAGAACTGAATATATATGCGTAAGAACGGAATATATGTGTAAGAACTGAATATATATGTGTAAGAACTGAATATATATGTGTATGAACTGTATATATATGTGTAAGAACTGAATATATATGTGTAAGAACTGAGTATATATGTGTAAGAACTGAATGTATATGCGTAAGAACTGAAAATATATGCATAAGAACGGAATATATATGCGTAAGAACGTAATATATATGTGTAAGAAGTGAATATATATGTGTAATAACTGAATATATATGTGTAAGAACGGAATATATATGTGTAAGAACTGAATATATGTGTAAGAACTGAAAATATATGTGTAAGAACTGAATATATATGCGTAAAAACGGAATATATATGTGTAAGAACTGAATATATATGTGTAAGAACTGATATATATTTGTAAGAACTGAATATATATGTGTAAGAACTGAATATATATGCGTAAGATCGGAATATATATGCGTAAGAACGGAATATTATGCGTAAGAACTGAATATATATGTGTAAGAACTGAATATATAAGCATAAGAACTGAATATATATGTGTAAGAACTGAATATATATGCGTAAGAACTGAATACATGCGTAAGAACTGAATATATATGAGTGAGAACGGAATATATATTTGTCAGAACTGAATATATATGTGTAAAAACTGAAGATATATGTGTAAGAAACTGAGTATATATGCGTACGAACTGAATATATATATGCGTAAAACGGAATATATATGCGTAAGAACTGAATATATATGTGTAAGAACTGAATATATATGCGTAAGAACTGAATATATATGCATAAGAACGGAATATATATGCGTAAGAACGGAATATATATGCGTAAGAACGGAATATATATGCGTAAGAATGGAATATATATGCGTAAGAACGGAATAAATATGTGTAAGAAATGAATATATATTTGTAAGAACTGAATATATATGCGTAAGAACTGAATATATATGCGTAAGAACGGAATATATATGCGTAAGAACTGAAATATATGTGTAAGAACTGAATATATATGTGTAAGAACTGAATATAATTATGTGTAAGAACTGAATATACATGCGTAAGAACGGAATATATATGCGTAAGAACGGAATATATATGCGTAAGAACGGAAATATTATGAGTAAGAACGGAATATATATGCGTAATAACTGAATATATATGCGTAAGCACTGAATATATATTGTAAGAATGGAATATATATGCGAAAGAATGGAATATATATGTGTAAGAACTGAATATATATGCGTAAGAACTGAATATATATGTGTAAGAACTGAATATATATGCGTAAGAACGGAATATATATGTGTAAGAACTGAATATATATGTGTAAGTACTGAATATATATGTGTAAGAACTGAATATATATGTGTAAGAACTGAATATATATGTGTAAGAACTGAATATATATGAGTAAGAACTGAATTATATATGTGTAAGAACTGAATATATATTCGTAAGAACTGAATATATATGCGTAAGAACTGAATATATATGCGAAAGAACTGAATATATATGTGTAAGAACAAAATATATATGCGTAAGAATATATATGCGTAAGAAACGGAATATATATGCCTAAGAACTGAATATATATGCGTAAGAACGGAATATATATGCGTAAGAAACGGAATATATATGCGTAAGAACGGAATATATATGCGTAAGAACGGAATATATATGCTTAAGAACGGAATATATATGTGTAAGAACTGAATATATATGCGTAAGAACGGAATATATATGCGTAAAAACGGAATGTATATGCGTAAGAACTGAATATATATGCGTAAGAACTGAATAATATGTGTATGACCTGAATATATATGTGTAAGAACTGAATATATATGCGTAAAAACTGAATATATGCGTAAGAGTGGAATATATATGCGTAAGAATGGAATATATGTGGGTAAGAACTGAATATATATGTGTAAGAACTGAATATATATGTGTAAGAACTGACTGAATAACTGAATATATATGTGTAAGAACTAAATATATATGCGTAAGAAAGGAATATATATGTGTAAGACCTGAATATATATGCGTAAGAACTGAATATATATGTTTAAGAACTGAATATATATGTGTAAGAACTGAATATAAGCGTAAGAACTGAATATATATGCGTAAGAACGAATATATATGTGTAAGAACTGAATATATATGTGTAAGAACTGAATATATATGTGGAAGAACTGAATATATATGTGTAAGAACTGAATATATATGTGTAAGAACGGAGTATATATGCGTAAGAACTGAATATATACGCGTAAGAACTGAATATATATGCGAAAGAACTGAATATATATGCGTAAGAACTGAATATATATGTGTAAGAACTGAATAAATATGTGTAAGAAATGAATATATATTTGTAAGAACTGAATATATATGCGTAAGAACTGAATATATATGCGTAAGAACGGAATATATATGCGTAAGAACTGAAAATATATGTGTAAGAACTGAATATATATGTGTAAGAACTGAATATAATTATGTGTAAGAACTGAATATACATGCGTAAGAACGGAATATATATGCGTAAGAACGGAATATATATGCGTAAGAACGGAATATATATGCGTAAGAACGGAATATATATGCGTAATAACTGAATATATATGCGTAAGCACTGAATATATATTGTAAGAATGGAATATATATGCGAAAGAATGGAATATATATGTGTAAGAACTGAATATATATGCGTAAGAACTGAATATATATGTGTAAGAACTGAATATATATGCGTAAGAACGGAATATATATGTGTAAGAACTGAATATATATGTGTAAGTACTGAATATATATGTGTAAGAACTGAATATATATGTGTAAGAACTGAATATATATATGTGTAAGAACTGAATATATATGTGTAAGAACTGAATATATATGTGTAAGAACTGAATATATATTCGTAAGAACTGAATATATATGCGTAAGAACTGAATATATATGCGAAAGAACTGAATATATATGTGTAAGAACTGAATATATATGCGTAAGAATATATATGCGTAAGAACGGAATATATATGCCTAAGAACTGAATATATATGCGTAAGAACGGAATATATATGCGTAAGAACGGAATATATATGCGTAAGAACGGAATATATATGCGTAAGAACGGAATATATATGCTTAAGAACGGATTATATATGTGTAAGAACTGAATATATATGCGTAAGAACGGAATATATATGCGTAAGAACGGAATGTATATGCGTAAGAACTGAATATATATGTGTAAGAACTGAATATATATGTGTATGACCTGAATATATATGTGTAAGAACTGAATATATATGCGTAAAAACTGAATATATGCGTAAGAGTTTAATATATATGCGTAAGAATGGAATATATGTGGGTAAGAACTGAATATATATGTGTAAGAACTGAATATATATGTGTAAGAACTGACTGAATAACTGAATATATATGTGTAAGAACTAAATATATATGCGTAAGAAAGGAATATATATGTGTAAGACCTGAATATATATGCGTAAGAACTGAATATACATGTTTAAGAACTGAATATATATGTGTAAGAACTGAATATATGCGTAAGAACTGAATATATATGCGTAAGAACGAATATATATGTGTAAGAACTGAATATATATGTGTAAGAACTGAATATATATGTGGAAGAACTGAATATATATGTGTAAGAACTGAATATATATGTGTAAGAACGGAGTATATATGCGTAAGAACTGAATATATACGCGTAAGAACTGAATATATATGTGTAAGAACTGAATATATATGCATAAGAACTGAATATATATGTGTAAGAACAGAATATATATGCGTAAGAACTGAATATATGCTAAGAACTGAATATATATGCGTAAGAACGGAATATATATGCTTAAGAACTGAACATATATGCGTCAGAACGGAATATATATGCGAAAGAACTGAATATATATGCGTAAGAACTGAATATATATGTGTAAGAACTGAATATATATGCATAAGAACTGAATATATATGTGTAAGAACAGAATATATATGCGTAAGAACTGAATATATGCTAAGAACTGAATATATATGCGTAAGAACGGAATATATATGCTTAAGAACTGAACATATATGCGTAAGAACGGAATATATATGCGTAAGAACTGAATATATATGTGTAAGAAGTGAATATATATGTGTAATAACTGAATATATATGTGTAAGAACGGAATATATATGTGTAAGAACTGAATATATGTGTAAGAACTGAATATATATGTGTAAGAACTGAATATATATGCGTAAGAATGGAATATATATGTGTAAGAACTGAATATATATGTGTAAGAACTGAATATATAGGTGTAAGAACTGAATATATATGTGTAAGAACTGAATATATATGCGTAAGATCGGAATATATATGCTTAAGAACTGAATATATATGTGTAAGAACTGAATATATATGCATAAGAACTGAATATATATGTGTAAGAACTGAATATATATGCGTAAGAACTGCATATATGCGTAAGAACTGAATATATATGCGTGAGAACGGAATATATATGCGTAAGAACGGAATATATATGGGTAAGAACTGAATATATACGTGTAAGAACTGAATATATATGTGTAAGAACTGAATATATATGTGTAAGAACTGAATATATATGTGTAAGAGCGGAATATATATGCGTAAAAACGGAATATATATGAGTAAGAACTGAATATATATGTGTAAGAACTGAATATATATGTGTAAGAACTGAATATATATGTGTAAGAACTGAATATATATGTGTAAGAACTAAATGTATATGCGTAAGAACTGAAAATATATGCGTAAGAACTGAATATATATGCGTAAGAACGGAATATATATGTGTAAGAACTGAATATATATGTGTAAGAACTAAATATATATGTGTAAGAACTCAATATATATGTATAAGAACTTAATATATATGTGTAAGAACGGAATATATATGTGTAAGAACGGAATATATATGCGTAAGAACGGAATATATATGCGTAAGAACGGCGTAAGAACGGAATATATATGCGTAAGAACGAAATATATATGCGTAAGAACTGAATATATATGTGTAAGAAATGAATATATATGTGTAAGAACTGAATTATATATGTGTAAGAACTGAATATATATGTGTAAGAACTGAATATATATGTGTAAGAACTGAATATATATGCGTAAGAACGGAATATATATGTGTAAGAACTGAAAATATATGTGTAAGAATTGAATATATATGTGTAAGAACTGAATATATATGTGTAAGAACTGAATATATATGTGTAAGAACTGAATATATATGCGTAAGAACGGAATATATATGCCTAAGAACTGAAAATATTTGTGTAAGAACTGAATAAATATGCTTAAGTACTGAATATATATGCGTAAGAACTGAATATATATGCGTAAGAACTGAATATATATGTGTAACAACTGAATATATATGTTTAAGAACTGAATATATATGTGTAACAACTGACTATATATGGGTAAAAACTGAAAATCAATGCGTAAGAACTGAATATATTCGTAAGAACGGAATATATATGCGTTTGAACTGAATATATATGTGTAAGAACTGAATATATATGTGTAAGAACTGTATATATATGCGTAAGAACTGAATATATGCGTAAGAACTGAATATATATGCGTAAGAACGAATATATATGTGTAAAAACTGAATATATATGTGTAAGAACTGAATATATATGTGGAAGAACTGAATATATATGTGTAAGAACTGAATATATATGTGTAAGAACGGAGTATATATGCGTCAGAACTGAATATATATGCATAAGAACTGAATAGATATGCGAAAGAACTGAATATATATGCGTAAGAACTTGAATATATATGTGTAAGAACTGAATATATATGCGTAAGAACTGCATATATGCGTAAGAACTGAATATATATGCGTGAGAACGGAATATATATTTGTCAGGACTGAATATATATGTGTAAAAACTGAATATATATGTGTAAGAACTGAATATATATGCGTAAGAACTGAATATATATGCGTAAGAACTGAATATATATGTGTAAGAACTGAATATATATGTGTAAGAACTGAATATATATGCGTAAGAACGGAATATATATGCCTAAGAACTAAATATATATGCGTAAGAACTGAATATATATGCGTAAGAACGGAATATATATGCGTAAGAACGGAATATAAATGCGTAAGAACGGAATATATATGCTTAAGAACGGAATATATATGTGTAAGAACTGAATATATATGCGTAAGAACGGAATATATATGTTTAAGAACTGAATATATATGCGTAAGAACGGAATATATATGTGTAAGAACTGAATATATGTGTAAGAACTGAATATATATGTGTAAGAACTGAATATATATGCGTAAGAACGGAATATATATGTGTAAGATCTGAATATATAAGTGTAAGAACTGAATATATATGTGTAAGAACTGAATATATGTGTAAGAATTGAATATATATGCGTAAGAACGGAATTTATATGTTTAAGAACTGAATATATATGCGTAAGAACTGAATATATATGTGTAAGAACTGAATATATATGCGTAAGAACTGAATATATGCGTAAGAACTGAATATATATGCGCAAGAACGAATATATATTTGTGTAAGAACTGAATATATATGTGTAAGAACTGAATATATATGTGTAAGAACTGAATATATATGTGTAAGAACGGAGTATATATGCGTAAGAACTGAATATATGCGTAAAAACGGAATATATATGCGTTTAGAACGGAATATATATGCGTAAGAACGGAATATATATGGGTAAGAACTGAATATATACGTGTAAGAACTGAATATATATGTGTAAGAACTGAATATATATGTGTAAAAACTGAATATATATGTGTAAGAGCGGAATATATATGCGTAAAAACGGAATATATATGAGTAAGAACTGAATATATATGTGTAAGAACTGAATATATATGTGTAAGAACTGAATATATATGTGTAAGAACTGAATATATATGTGTAAGAACTAAATGTATATGATTAAGAACTGAAAATATATGCGTTAGAACTGAATATATATGCGTAAGAACGGAATATATATGTGTAAGAACTGAATATATATGTGTAAGAACTAAATATATATGTGTAAGAACTCAATATATTTGTATAAGAACTTAATATATATGTGTAAGAACGGAATATATATGTGTAAGAACTGAATATATATGCGTAAGAACGGAATATATATGCGTAAGAACGGCGTAAGAACGGAATATATATGCGTAAGAACGAAATATATATGCGTAAGAACTGAATATATATGTGTAAGAAATGAATATATATGTGTAAGAACTGAATATATATGTGTAAGAACTGAATATATATGTGTAAGAACTGAATATATATGTGTAAGAACTGAATATATATGCGTAAGAACGGAATATATATGTGTAAGAACTGAAAATATATGTGTAAGAACTGAATATATATGTGTAAGAACTGAATATATATGTGTAAGAACTGAATATATATGTGTAAGAACTGAATATATATGCGTAAGAACGGAATATATATGCCTAAGAACTGAAAATATTTGTGTAAGAACTGAATAAATATGCTTAAGTACTGAATATATATGCGTAAGAACTGAATATATATGCGTAAGAACTGAATATATATGTGTAACAACTGAATATATATGTTTAAGAACTGAATATATATGTGTAACAACTGAATATATATGGTTAAAAACTGAAAATCAATGCGTAAGAACTGAATATATTCGTAAGAACGGAATATATATGCGTTTGAACTGAATATATATGTGTAAGAACTGAATATATATGTGTAAGAACTGTATATATATGCGTAAGAACTGAATATATGCGTAAGAACTGAATATATATGCGTAAGAACGAATATATATGTGTAAGAACTGAATATATATGTGTAAGAACTGAATATATATGTGGAAGAACTGAATATATATGTGTAAGAACTGAATATATATGTGTAAGAACGGAGTATATATGCGTCAGAACTGAATATATATGCATAAGAACTGAATAGATATGCGAAAGAACTGAATATATATGCGTAAGAACTGAATATATATGTGTAAGAACTGAATATATATGCGTAAGAACTGCATATATGCGTAAGAACTGAATATATATGCGTGAGAACGGAATATATATTTGTCAGGACTGAATATATATGTGTAAAAACTGAATATATATGTGTAAGAACTGAATATATATGCGTAAGAACTGAATATATATGCGTAAGAACTGAATATATATGTGTAAGAACTGAATATATATGTGTAAGAACTGAATATATATGCGTAAGAACGGAATATATATGCCTAAGAACTGAATATATATGCGTAAGAACTGAATATATATGCGTAAGAACGGAATATATATGCGTAAGAACGGAATATAAATGCGTAAGAACGGAATATATATGCTTAAGAACGGAATATATATGTGTAAGAACTGAATATATATGCGTAAGAACGGAATATATATGTTTAAGAACTGAATATATATGCGTAAGAACGGAATATATATGTGTAAGAACTGAATATATGTGTAAGAACTGAATATATATGTGTAAGAACTGAATATATATGCGTAAGAACTGAATATATGCGTAAGAACTGAATATATATGCGTAAGAACGAATATATATGTGTAAGAACTGAATATATATGTGTAAGAACTGAATATATATGTGTAAGAACTAAATGTATATGCGTAAGAACTGAAAATATATGCGTAAGAACTGAATATATATGCGTAAGAACGGAATATATATGTGTAAGAACTGAATATATATGTGTAAGAACTAAATATATATGTGTAAGAACTCAATATATATGTATAAGAACTTAATATATATGTGTAAGAACGGAACATATATGTGTAAGAACTGAATATATGCGTAAGAACTGAATATATATGCGTAAGAACGAATTATATATGCTTAAGAACTGAATATATATGCGTAAGAACTGAATATATATGCGTAAGAACTGAATATATATGTGTAAGAAGTAAATATATATGTGTAATAACTGAATATATATGTGTAAGAACGGAATATATATGTGTTAGAACTGAATATATGTGTAAGAACTGAATATATATGTGTAAGAACTAAATGTATATGCGTAAGAACTGAAAATATATGCGTAAGAACTGAATATATATGCGTAAGAACGGAATATATATGTGTAAGAACTGAATATATATGTGGAAGAACTGAATATATATGTGTAAGAACTGAATATATATGTGTAAGAACGGAGTATATATGCGTCAGAACTGAATATATATGCATAAGAACTGAATAGATATGCGAAAGAACTGAATATATATGCTTAAGAACTGAATATATATGTGTAAGAACTGAATATATATGCGTAAGAACTGCATATATGCGTAAGAACTGAATATATATGCGTGAGAACGGAATACATATTTGTCAGGACTGAATATATATGTGTAAAAACTGAATATATATGTGTAAGAACTGAATATATATGCGTAAGATCGGAATATATATGCTTAAGAACTGAATATATATGTGTAAGAACTGAATATATATGCATAAGAACTGAATATATATGTGTAAGAACTGAATATATATGCGTAAGAACTGCATATATGCGTAAGAACTGAATATATATGCGTGAGAACGGAATATATATGCGTAAGAACGGAATATATATGGGTAAGAACTGAATATATACGTGTAAGAACTGAATATATATGTGTAAGAACTGAATATATATGTGTAAGAACTGAATATATATGTGTAAGAGCGGAATATATATGCGTAAAAACGGAATATATATGAGTAAGAACTGAATATATATGTGTAAGAACTGAATATATATGTGTAAGAACTGAATATATATGTGTAAGAACTGAATATATATGTGTAAGAACTAAATGTATATGCGTAAGAACTGAAAATATATGCGTAAGAACTGAATATATATGCGTAAGAACGGAATATATATGTGTAAGAACTGAATATATATGTGTAAGAACTAAATATATATGTGTAAGAACTCAATATATATGTATAAGAACTTAATATATATGTGTAAGAACGGAATATATATGTGTAAGAACGGAATATATATGCGTAAGAACGGAATATATATGCGTAAGAACGGCGTAAGAACGGAATATATATGCGTAAGAACGAAATATATATGCGTAAGAACTGAATATATATGTGTAAGAAATGAATATATATGTGTAAGAACTGAATATATATGTGTAAGAACTGAATATATATGTGTAAGAACTGAATATATATGTGTAAGAACTGAATATATATGCGTAAGAACGGAATATATATGTGTAAGAACTGAAAATATATGTGTAAGAATTGAATATATATGTGTAAGAACTGAATATATATGTGTAAGAACTGAATATATATGTGTAAGAACTGAATATATATGCGTAAGAACGGAATATATATGCCTAAGAACTGAAAATATTTGTGTAAGAACTGAATAAATATGCTTAAGTACTGAATATATATGCGTAAGAACTGAATATATATGCGTAAGAACTGAATATATATGTGTAACAACTGAATATATATGTTTAAGAACTGAATATATATGTGTAACAACTGACTATATATGGGTAAAAACTGAAAATCAATGCGTAAGAACTGAATATATTCGTAAGAACGGAATATATATGCGTTTGAACTGAATATATATGTGTAAGAACTAAATATATATGTGTAAGAACTGTATATATATGCGTAAGAACTGAATATATGCGTAAGAACTGAATATATATGCGTAAGAACGAATATATATGTGTAAGAACTGAATATATATGTGTAAGAACTGAATATATATGTGGAAGAACTGAATATATATGTGTAAGAACTGAATATATATGTGTAAGAACGGAGTATATATGCGTCAGAACTGAATATATATGCATAAGAACTGAATAGATATGCGAAAGAACTGAATATATATGCGTAAGAACTGAATATATATGTGTAAGAACTGAATATATATGCGTAAGAACTGCATATATGCGTAAGAACTGAATATATATGCGTGAGAACGGAATATATATTTGTCAGGACTGAATATATATGTGTAAAAACTGAATATATATGTGTAAGAACTGAATATATATGCGTAAGAACTGAATATATATGCGTAAGAACTGAATATATATGTGTAAGAACTGAATATATATGTGTAAGAACTGAATATATATGCGTAAGAACGGAATATATATGCCTAAGAACTGAATATATATGCGTAAGAACTGAATATATATGCGTAAGAACGGAATATATATGCGTAAGAACGGAATATAAATGCGTAAGAACGGAATATATATGCTTAAGAACGGAATATATATGTGTAAGAACTGAATATATATGCGTAAGAACGGAATATATATGTTTAAGAACTGAATATATATGCGTAAGAACGGAATATATATGTGTAAGAACTGAATATATGTGTAAGAACTGAATATATATGTGTAAGAACTGAATATATATGCGTAAGAACTGAATATATGCGTAAGAACTGAATATATATGCGTAAGAACGAATATATATGTGTAAGAACTGAATATATATGTGTAAGAACTGAATATATATGTGTAAGAACTAAATGTATATGCGTAAGAACTGAAAATATATGCGTAAGAACTGAATATATATGCGTATGAACGGAATATATATGTGTAAGAACTGAATATATATGTGTAAGAACTAAATATATATGTGTAAGAACTCAATATATATGTATAAAGAACTTAATATATATGTGTAAGAACGGAACATATATGTGTAAGAACTGAATATATGCGTAAGAACTGAATATATATGCGTAAGAACGAATTATATATGCTTAAGAACTGAATATATATGCGTAAGAACTGAATATATATGCGTAAGAACTGAATATATATGTGTAAGAAGTAAATATATATGTGTAATAACTGAATATATATGTGTAAGAACGGAATATATATGTGTTAGAACTGAATATATGTGTAAGAACTGAATATATATGTGTAAGAACTAAATGTTTATGCGTAAGAACTGAAAATATATGCGTAAGAACTGAATATATATGCGTAAGAACGGAATATATATGTGTAAGAACTGAATATATATGTGGAAGAACTGAATATATATGTGTAAGAACTGAATATATATGTGTAAGAACGGAGTATATATGCGTCAGAACTGAATATATATGCATAAGAACTGAATAGATATGCGAAAGAACTGAATATATATGCTTAAGAACTGAATATATATGTGTAAGAACTGAATATATATGCGTAAGAACTGCATATATGCGTAAGAACTGAATATATATGCGTGAGAACGGAATACATATTTGTCAGGACTGAATATATATGTGTAAAAACTGAATATATATGTGTAAGAACTGAATATATATGCGTAAGAACTGAATATATATGCGTAAGAACTGAATATATATGTGTAAGAACTGAATATATATGTGTAAGAACTGAATATATATGCGTAAGAACGGAATATATATGCCTAAGAACTGAATATATATGCGTAAGAACTGAATATATATGCGTAAGAACGGAATATATATGCGTAAGAACGGAATATAAATGCGTAAGAACGGAATATATATGCTTAAGAACGGAATATATATGTGTTAGAACTGAATATATATGCGTAAGAACGGAATATATATGTTTAAGAACTGAATATATATGCGTAAGAACGGAATATATATGTGTAAGAACTGAATATATGTGTAAGAACTGAATATATATGTGTAAGAACTGAATATATATGCGTAAGAACGGAATATATATGCGTAAGAACGGAATATAAATGCGTAAGAACGGAATATATATGCTTAAGAACGGAATATATATGTGTTAGAACTGAATATATATGCGTAAGAACGGAATATATATGTTTAAGAACTGAATATATATGCGTAAGAACGGAATATATATGTGTAAGAACTGAATATATGTGTAAGAACTGAATATATATGTGTAAGAACTGAATATATATGCGTAAGAACGGAATATATATGTGTAAGAACTGAATATATAAGTGTAAGAACTGAATATATATGTGTAAGAACTGAATATATGTGTAAGAATTGAATATATATGCGTAAGAACGGAATATATAAGTGTAAGAACGGAATATATATGTGTAAGAACTGAATATATGTGTAAGAACTGAATATATATGTGTAAGAACTAAATGTATATGCGTAAGAACTGAAAATATATGCGTAAGAACTGAATATATATGCGTAAGAACGGAATATATATGTGTAAGAACTGAATATATATGTGTAAGAACTAAATATATATGTGTAAGAACTCAATATATATGCATAAGAACTGAATATATATGTGTAAGAACTGAATATATATGCGTAAGAACTGAATATATGCGTAAGAACTGAATATATATGCGTAAGAACGAATTATATATGCTTAAGAACTGAATATATATGCGTAAGAACTGAATATATATGCGTAAGAACTGAATATATCTGTGTAAGAAGTAAATATATATGTGTAATAACTGAATATATATGTGTAAGAACGGAATATATATGTGTAAGAACTGAATATATGTGTAAGAACTGAATATATATGTGTAATAACTGAATATATATGCGTAAAAACGGAATATATATGTGTAAGAACTGAATATATATCTGTAAGAACTGAATATATATGCGTAAGATCGGAATATATATTCGAAAGAACGGAATATATATGCATAAGAACTGAATATATATGTGTAAGAACTGAATATATATGCATAAGAACTGAATATATATGTGTAAGAACTGAATATATATGCGTAAGAACTGAATACATGCGTAAGAACTGAATATATATGCGTGAGAACGGAATATATATTTGTCAGAACTGAATATATATGTGTAAAAACTGAATATATATGTTTAAGAACTGAATATATATGCGTAAGAACTGAATATATATGCGTAAGAACTGAATATATATGTGTAAGAACTGAATATATATGTGTAAGAACTGAATATATATGCGTAAGAACGGAATATATATGCCTAAGAACTGAATATATATGCGTAAGGACTGAATATATATGCGTAAGAACGGAATATATATGCTTAAGAACGGAATATATATGCGTCAGAACTGAATATAAATGTGTAAGAACTGAATATATATGCATAAGAACTGAATATATATGTGTAAGAACTGAATATATATGCGTAAGAACTGAAAACATGCGTAAGAACTGAATATATATGCGTGAGAACGGAATATATATTTGTCAAAACTGAATATATATGTGTAAAAACTGAATATATATGTGTAAGAACTGAATATATATGCGTAAGAACTGAATATATATGCGTAAGAACTGAATATATATATGTAAGAACTGAATATATATGTGTAAGAACTGAATATATATGCGTAAGAACGGAATATATATGCCTTAGAACAGAATATATATGTGTAAGAACTGAATATATATAGCAGAATATATATGCGTAAGAACTGAATATATATGCGTAAGAACGGAATATATATGCTTAAGAACGGAATATATATGCGTAAGAACAGAATATCTATGCGTAAGAACAAAAGATATATGCGTAAGAACGGAATATATATGTGTAAGAACTGAATATAAATGTGTAAGAACGGAATATATATGCGTAAGAACTGAATATATATGCGAAAGAACTGAAAATATATGTGTAAGAACTGAATATATATGTGTAAGAACTGAATATATATGTGTAAGAACGGAGTATATATGCGTAAGAACTGAATATATGCGTAAGAACTGAATATATATGCGTAAGAACGGAATATATATTGGTAAGAACTGAATATATATGTGTTAGAACTGAATATATATGTGTAAGAACTGAATATATATGTGTAAGTACTGAATATATATGTGTAAGAACGGAATATATATGTGTTAGAACTGAATATATATGTTTAAGAACTGAATATATATGCGTAAGAACTGAATATATATGTGTAAGAACTGAATATATATGTGTAAGTACTAAATATATATGTGTAAGAACTGAATATATATGTGTAAGAACTGAATATATATGTCTAAGAACTGAATATATATGTGTAAGAACGGAGCATATATGCGTAAGAACTGAATATATGCGTAAGAACTGAATATATATGCGTAAGAACGGAATATATATTGGTAAGAACTGAATATATATGTGTAAGAACTGAATATATATGTGTAAGAACTGAATATATATGTGTAAGTACTGAATATATATGTGTAAGAACGGAATATATATGTGTAAGAACGGAATATATATGAGTAAGAATTGAAAATATATGTGTAAGAACTGAATATATATGTGTTAGAACTGAATATATATGTGTAAGAACTGAATATATAAGCGTAAAAACGGAATATATATGTGTAAAAACTGAATATATATGTGTAAAAACTGAATATATATGTGTAAGAACTGAATATATATGTGTAAGAACACAGTATATGTGTGTAATAACTGAATATATATGTGTAAGAACTGAATATATAAGCGTAAGAACTGAATATATATGTGTAAGAACTGAATATATATGTGTAATAACTTAATATATATGTGTAAGAACGCAATATATATGTGTAAAACTGAATATATATCCGTAATAACTAAATATATGTGCGTAATAACTAAATATATATGCGTAAGAACGGAATAGATATGCGTAAGAACTGAGTATTAATGTGTAAGAACTGAATATATATGTGTAAGAACTGAATATGTTCGTGTAAGAACTAAATATATATGTGTAAGAACTGAAAATATATGTGTAAGAACTGAATATATATGCGTAAAAACTGAATATATATGTGTAAGAACTGAATATATATGCGTAAAAACTGAATATATATGTGTAAGAACTGAATATATATGTGTAAGAACTGAATATATATGCTTAAGAACTGAATATATTCGTAAGAACTGAATATATATGCGTAAGAAATGATTATATATGTGTGTAAGAACTGAATATATATGCGTAAGAACGGAATATATATGCGTAAGAACGGCGTAAGAACGGAATATATATGCGTAAGAACTGAATATATATGTGTAACAACTGAATATATATGTGTAAGAACTGAATATATATGTGTAAGAACTGAATATATATGTGTAAGAACTGAATATATATGTGTAAGAACAAAATATATATGGGTAAGAACTGAATATATATGAGTAAGAACGGAATATATATGTGTAAGAACTGAATATATATGTGTAAGAACTGAATATATATGTGTAAGAACTGAATATATATGTGTAAGAACTGAATTTATATGTGTAAGAACTGAATATATATGAGTAAGAACGGAATATATATGCGTAAGAACTGAACATATTTGTGTAAGAACTAAATAAATATGCGTAAGTACTGAATATATATGCGTAAGAACTGAATATGTATGCGTAAGAACTGAATATATATGTGTAAGAACTGAATATATATGTTTAAGAACTGAATATATATGTGTAACAACTGAATATATATGCGTAAAAACTGAAAATGAATGCGTAAGAACTGAATATATTCGTATGACTGAATATATATGCGTAAGAACTGAATAATTATATATGTGTAAGAACTGAATATATATGTGTAAGAACTGTATATATATGCGTAAGAACTGAATATATGCGTAAGAACTGAATACATATGCGTAAGAACGGAGTATATATGCGTAAGAACTGAATATATATGCGTAAGAACTGAATATATATGTGTAAGAACTGAATATATATGCATAAGAACTGAATATATATGTGTAAGAACTAAATATATGCGTAAGAACGGAATGTATATGCTTAAGAACTGAATATATATGCGTAAGAACGGAATATATATGCGTAAGAACTGAATATATGTCTGTAAGAAGTGAATATATATGTGTAATAACTGAATATATATGTGTATGAACGGAATATATATGTGTAAGAACTGAATATATGTGTAAGAACTGAATATATATGTGTAAGAACTGAATATATATGCGTAAGAACGGAATATATATGTGTAAGAACTGAATATATAAGTGTAAGAACTGAATATATATGTGTAAGAACTGAATATATATGTGTAAGAACTGAATATATATGCATAAGAACTGAATATATATGTGTAAGAACTGAATATATATGCGTAAGAACTGAATACATGCGTAAGAACTGAATATATATGCGTAAGAACTGAATATATATATGTAAGAACTGAATATATATGTGTAATAACTGAATATATATGCGTAAGAACGGAATATATATGCCTTAGAACAGAATATATATGTGTAAGAACTGAATATATATAGCAGAATATATATGCCTAAAAACTGAATATATATGCGTAAGAACGGAATATATATGCGTAAGAACGTAATATATATGCGTAAGAACGGAATATCTATGCGTAAGAACAAAAGATATATGCGTAAGAACGGAATATATATGTGTAAGAACTGAATATATATGTGTAAGAACGGAATATATATGCGTAAGAACTGAATATATATTCGAAAGAACTGAAAATATATGCGTAAGAACTGAATATATATGTGTAAGAACTGAATATATATGCATCAGAACGGAATATATATGTGTAAGAACTGAATATATATGTGTAAAAACTGAATATATATGTGTAAGAACTGAAAATATATGTGTAACAACTGAATATATATGCGTAAAAACTGAAAATCAATGCGTAAGAACTTAATATATGCGTAAGAACTGAATATATATGCTTAAGAACTGAATATATATGCGTAAGAACGGAATATATGTGTAAGAACGGAATATATATGTTTAAGAACTGAATATATATGCGTAAGAACTGAATATATATGTGTAAGAACTGAATATATATGCTTAAGAACTGAATATATGCGTAAGAACTGAATATATATGTGTAAGAACTGAATATATATGTGTAAGAACTGAATATATATGTGTAAGAACGGAATATATATGCGTAAGAACGGCGTAAGAACGGAATATATATGCGTAAGAACGAAATATATATGCGTAAGAACTGAATATATATGTGTAAGAAATGAATATATATGTGTAAGAACTGAATATATATGTGTAAGAACTGAATATATATGCGTAAGAACGGAATATATATGTGTAAGAACTGAAAATATATGTGTAAGAACTGAATATATATGTGTAAGAACTGAATATATATGTGTAAGAACTGAATATATATGTGTAAGAACTGAATATATATGCGTAAGAACGGAATATATATGCCTAAGAACTGAAAATATTTGTGTAAGAACTGACTAAATATGCGTAAGGACTGAATATGTATGCGTAAGAACGGAATATATATTCGTAAGAAGGGAATATATATGCCTAAGAACTGAATATATATGCGTAAGGACTGAATATGTATGCGTAAGAACGGAATATATATGCGTAAGAACGGAATATAAATGCGTAAGAACTGAATATATATGTGTAAGAACTGAATATATATGCAAAAGAACTGAATATGTATGTGTAAGAACTGAATATATATGCGTAAGAACTGAATACATGCGTAAGAACTGAATATATATGCGTGAGAACGGAATATATATTTTTCAGAACTGAATAAATATGCGTAAGGACTGAATATATATGCGTAAGAACGGAATATATATGCGTAAGAACGGAATATATATGCGTAAGAAGGGAATATATATGCCTAAGAACTGAATATATATGCGTAAGGACTGAATATGTATGCGTAAGAACTGAATATATATGCGTAAGAACGGAATATATATGTGTAAGAACTGAATATATATGTGTAAGAACTGAATATATAGGTGTAAGAACTGAATATATATGTGTAAGAACTGAATATATATGCGTAAGATCGGAATATATATGCGTAAGAACTGAATATATATGTGTAAGAACTGAATATATATGCATAAGAACTGAATATATATGTGTAAGAACTGAATATATATGCGTAAGAACTGCATATATGCGTAAGAACTGAATATATATGCGTGAGAACGGAATATATATGTGTAAGAACGGAATATATATGGGTAAGAACTGAATATATACGTGTAAGAACTGAATATATATGTGTAAGAACTGAATATATATGTGTAAGAACTGAATATATGTGTAAGAACTAAAAATATATGTGTAAGAACTGAATATATATGCGTAAAAACGGAATATATATGTGTAAGAACTGAATATATATGTGTAAGAACTGAATATATATTTGTAAGAACTGAATATATATGTGTAAGAACTGAATATATATGCGTGAGATCGGAAAATATATGCGTAAGAACGGAATATATATGCGTAAGAACTGAATATATATGCATAAGAACTGAATATATATGTGTAAGAACTAAATATATATGCGTAAGAACTGAATACATGCGTAAGAACTGAATATATATGCGTGAGAACGGAATATATATTTGTCAGAACTGAATATATATGTGTAAAAACTGAAGATATATGTGTAAGAACTGAGTATATATGCGTACGAACTGAATATATATATGCGTAAGAACTGAATATATATGCGTAAGAACTGAATATATATGTGTAAGAACTGAATATATATGCGTAAGAACTGAATATATATGCATAAGAACGGAATATATATGCGTAAGAACGGAATATATATGCGTAAGAACGGAATATATATGTGTAAGAACTAAATGTATATGCGTAAGAACTGAAAATATATGCGTTAGAACTGAATATATATGCTTAAGAACGGAATATATATGTGTAAGAACTGAATATATATGTGTAAGAACTAAATATATATGTGTAAGAACTCAATATATATGTATAAGAACTTAATATATATGTGTAAGAACGGAATATATATGTGTAAGAACTGAATATATATGCGTAAGAACGGAATATATATGCGTAAGAACGGCGTAAGAACGGAATATATATGCGTAAGAACGAAATATATATGCGTAAGAACTGAATATATATGTGTAAGAAATGAATATATATGTGTAAGAACTGAATATATATGTGTAAGAACTGGATATATATGTGTAAGAACTGAATATATATGTGTAAGAACTGAATATATATGCGTAAGAACGGAATATATATGTGTAAGAACTGAAAATATATGTGTAAGAACTGAATATATATGTGTAAGAACTGAATATATATGTGTAAGAACTGAATATATATGTGTAAGAACTGAATATATATGCGTAAGAACGGAATATATATGCCTAAGAACTGAAAATATTTGTGTAAGAACTGAATAAATATGCTTAAGTACTGAATATATATGCGTAAGAACTGAATATATATGCGTAAGAACTGAATATATATGTGTAACAACTGAATATATATGTTTAAGAACTGAATATATATGTGTAACAACTGAATATATATGGGTAAAAACTGAAAATCAATGCGTAAGAACTGAATTATTCGTAAGAACGGAATATATATGCGTTTGAACTGAATATATATGTGTAAGAACTGAATATATATGTGTAAGAACTGTATATATATGCGTAAGAACTGAATATATGCGTAAGAACTGAATATATATGCGTAAGAACGGATATATATGTGTAAGAACTGAATATATATGTGTAAGAACTGAATATATATGTGTAAGAACTCAATATATATGTGTAAGAACTGAATATATATGTGTAAGAACGGAGTATATATGCGTCAGAACTGAATATATATGCATAAGAACTGAATAGATATGCGAAAGAACTGAATATATATGCGTAAGAACTGAATATATATGTGTAAGAACTGAATATATATGCATAAGAACTGAATATATATGTGTAAGAACTGAATATATATGCGTAAGAACGGAATATATATGCGTAAGAACGGCATAAGAACGGCATAAGAACGGAATATATATGCCTAAGAACGGAATATATATGAGTAAGAACTGAATATATATGTGTAAGAACTGAATATATATGTGTAAGAACTGAATATATATGTGTAAGAACTGAATATATATGTGTAAGAACTGAATATATATGCGTAAGAACGGAATATATATGTGTAAGAACTGAATATATATGTGTAAGAACTGAATATATATGTGTAAGAACTGAATATATATGTGTAAGAACTGAATATATATGCGTAAGAACGGAATATATATGCGTAAGAACTGAAAATATTTGTGTAAGAACTGAATAAATATGCGCAAGTACTGAATATATATGCGTAAGAACTGAATATTTATGCGTAAGAACTGAATATATATGTGTAAGTACTGAAATTATATGTTTAAGAACTGAATATATATGTGTAACAACTGAATATATATGCGTAAAAACTGAAAATCAATGCGTAAGAACTGAATATATTCGTAAGAACTGAATATATATGCGTAAGAACTGAATATATATGTGTAAGAACTGAATATATATGTGTAAGAACTGTATATATATGCGTAAGAACTGAATATATGCGTAAGAACTGAATATATATGCATAAGAAATGAATATATGCGTAAGAACTGAATATATATGTGTAAGAACTGAATATATATGCTTAAGAACTGAATATATATGCGTAAGAACGGAATATATATGCGTAAGAACTGAATATATATGTGTAAGAAGTGAATACATATGTGTAATAACTGAATATATATGTGTAAGAACGGAATATATATGTGTAAGAACTGAATATATGTGTAAGAACTGAATATATATGTGTAAGAACTGAATATATATGCGAAAGAACGGAATATATATGTGTAAGAACTGAATATATATGTGTAAGAACTGAATATATATGTGTAAGAACTGATATTCGTGTTAGAACTGAATTTATATGCGTAAGAACGGAATATATATGTTTAGGAACTGAATATATATGCGTAAGAACTGAATATATATGTGTAAGAACTGAATATATATGCGTAAGAACTTAATATATGCGAACGAATATATATTTGTGTAAGAACTGAATATATATGTGTAAGAACTGAATATATATGTGTAAGTACTGAATATATACGTGTAAGAACTGAATATATATGTGAAAGAACTGAATATATATGAGTAAGAACTGAATATATATGTGTAAGAACTGAATATATATGTGTAAGAGCGGAATATATATGCGTAAGAACGGAATATATATGAGTAAGAACTGAATATATATGTGTAAGAACTGAATATATATGTGTAAGAACTGAATATATATGTGTAAGAACTGAATATATATGTGTAAGAACTGAATATATATGTGTAAGAACTGAATATATATGTGTAAGAACTGAATATATATGTGTAAGAACTGAATATATATGCGTAAGACTTGAATATATATGTGTAAGAACTGAATATATATGTGTAAGAACTGAATATATATGCGTAAAAACTGAATATATATGTGTAAGAACTGAATATATATGTGTAAGAACTGAATATATATGTGTAAGAACTGAATATATATGCGTAAGACTTGAATATATATGCGTAAGAACTGAATATATTCGTAGGAACTGAATATATATGTGTAAGAACTGAATATATATGTGTAAGAACTAAATGTATATGCGTAAGAACAGAAAATATATGCGTAAGAACTGAATATATATGCGTAAGAACGGAATATATATGTGTAACAACTGAATATATATGTGTAAGAACTGAATATATATGTGTTAGAACTCAATATATATGTGTAAGAACTTAATATATATGTGTAAGAACGGAATATATATGTGTAAGAACTGAATATATATGCGTAAGAACGGAATATATATGCGTAAGAACGGCATAAGAACGAAATATATATGCCTAAGAACGGAATATATATGAGTAAGAACTGAATATATATGTGTAAGAACTGAATATATATGTGTAAGAACTGAATATATATGTGTAAGAACTGAATATATATGTGTAAGAACTGAATATATATGCGTAAGAACGGAATATATATGTGTAAGAACTGAATATATATGTGTAAGAACTGAATATATATTTGTAAGAACTGAATATATATGTGTAAGAACTGAATATATATGTGTAAGAACTGAATATATATGCGTAAGAACGGAATATATATGCGTAAGAACTAAAAATATTTGTGTAAGAACTGAATAAATATGCATAAGTACTGAATATATATGCGTAAGAACTGAATATGTATGCGTAAGAACTGAATATATATGTGTAAGTACTGAAATTATATGTTTAAGAACTGAATATATATGTGTAACAACTGAATATATATGCGTAAAAACTGAAAATCAATGCGTAAGAACTGAATATATTCGTAAAAACTGAATATATATGCGTAAGAACTGAATATATATGTGTAAGAACTGAATATATATGTGTAAGAACTGTATATATATGCGTAAGAACTGAATATATGCGTAAGAACTGAATATATATGCGTAAGAAATGAATATATGCGTAAGAACTGAATATATATGTGTAAGAACGGAATATATATGCTTAAGAACTGAATATATATGCGTAAGAACGGAATATATATGCGTAAGAACTGAATATATATGTGTAAGAACTGAATATATATGTGTAAGAACTGTATATATATGCGTAAGAACTGAATATATGCGTAAGAACTGAATATATATGCGTAAGAAATGAATATATGCGTGAGAACTGAATATATATGTGTAAGAACGGAATATATATGCTTAAGAACTGAATATATATGCGTAAGAACGGAATATATATGCGTAAGAACTGAATATATATGTGTAAGAAGTGAATACATATGTGTAATAACTGAATATATATGTGTAAGAACGGAATATATATGTGTAAGAACTGAATATATGTATAAGAACTGAATATATATGTGTAAGAACTGAATATATATGCGAAAGAACGGAATATATATGTGTAAGAACTGAATATATATGTGTAAGAACTGAATATATATGTGTAAGAACTGATATTCGTGTTAGAACTGAATTTATATGCGTAAGAACGGAATATATATGTTTAGGAACTGAATATATATGCGTAAGAACTGAATATATATGTGTAAGAACTGAATATATATGCGTAAGAACTTAATATATGCGAACGAATATATATTTGTGTAAGAACTGAATATATATGTGTAAGAACTGAATATATATGTGTAAGTACTGAATATATACGTGTAAGAACTGAATATATATGTGAAAGAACTGAATATATATGAGTAAGAACTGAATATATATGTGTAAGAACTGAATATATATGTGTAAGAGCGGAATATATATGCGTAAGAACGGAATATATATGAGTAAGAACTGAATATATATGTGTAAGAACTGAATATATATGTGTAAGAACTGAATATATATGTGTAAGAACTGAATATATATGTGTAAGAACTGAATATATATGTGTAAGAACTGAATATATATGTGTAAGAACTGAATATATATGTGTAAGAACTGAATATATATGCGTAAGACTTGAATATATATGTGTAAGAACTGAATATATATGTGTAAGAACTGAATATATATGCGTAAAAACTGAATATATATGTGTAAGAACTGAATATATATGTGTAAGAACTGAATATATATGTGTAAGAACTGAATATATATGCGTAAGACTTGAATATATATGCGTAAGAACTGAATATATTCGTAAGAACTGAATATATATGTGTAAGAACTGAATATATATGTGTAAGAACTATATGTATATGCGTAAGAACAGAAAATATATGCGTAAGAACTGAATATATATGCGTAAGAACGGAATATATATGTGTAACAACTGAATATATATGTGTAAGAACTGAATATATATGTGTTAGAACTCAATATATATGTGTAAGAACTTAATATATATGTGTAAGAACGGAATATATATGTGTAAGAACTGAATATATATGCGTAAGAACGGAATATATATGCGTAAGAACGGCATAAGAACGGAATATATATGCGTAAGAACTGAATATATATGAGTAAGAACTGAATATATATGTGTAAGAACTGAATATATATGTGTAAGAACTGAATATATATGTGTAAGAACTGAATATATATGTGTAAGAACTGAATATATATGCGTAAGAACGGAATATATATGTGTAAGAACTGAATATATATGTGTAAGAACTGAATATATATTTGTAAGAACTGAATATATATGTGTAAGAACTGAATATATATGTGTAAGAACTGAATATATATGCGTAAGAACGGAATATATATGCGTAAGAACTGAAAATATTTGTGTAAGAACTGAAATTATATGTTTAATATCTGAATATATATGTGTAACAACTGAATATATATGCGTAAAAACTGAAAATCAATGCGTAAGAACTGAATATATTCGTAAGAACTGAATATATATGCGTAAGAACTGAATATATATGTGTAAGAAATGAATATATATGTGTAAGAACTGTATATATATGCGTAAGAACTGAATATATGCGTAAGAACTGAATATATATGCGTAAGAAATGAATATATGCGTAAGAACTGAATATATATGTGTAAGAACGGAATATATATGCTTAAGAACTGAATATATATGCGTAAGAACGGAATATATATGCGTAAGAACTGAATATATATGTGTAAGAAGTGAATACATATGTGTAATAACTGAATATATATGTGTAAGAACGGAATATATATGTGTAAGAACTGAATATATGTGTAAGAACTGAATATATATGTGTAAGAACTGAATATATATGCGAAAGAACGGAATATATATGTGTAAGAACTGAATATATATGTGTAAGAACTGAATATATATGTGTAAGAACTGATATTCGTGTTAGAACTGAATTTATATGCGTAAGAACGGAATATATATGTTTAGGATCTGAATATATATGCGTAAGAACTGAATATATATGTGTAAGAACTGAATATATATGCGTAAGAACTTAATATATGGGAACGAATATATATTTGTGTAAGAACTGAATATATATGTGTAAGAACTGAATATATATGTGTAAGTACTGAATATATACGTGTAAGAACTGAATATATATGTGAAAGAACTGAATATATATGAGTAAGAACTGAATATATATGTGTAAGAACTGAATATATATGTGTAAGAGCGGAATATATATGCGTAAGAACGGAATATATATGAGTAAGAACTGAATAAATATGTGTAAGAACTGAATATATATGTGTAAGAAATGAATATATATGTGTAAGAACTGAATATATATGTGTAAGAACTGAATATATATGTGTAAGAACTAAATGTATATGCGTAAGAACAGAAAATATATGCGTAAGAACTGAATATATATGCGTAAGAAATGAATATATGCGGAAGAACTGAATATATATGTGTAAGAACGGAATATATATGCTTAAGAACTGAATATATATGCGTAAGAACGGAATATATATGCGTAAGAACTGAATATATATGTGTAAGAAGTGAATACATATGTGTAATAACTGAATATATATGTGTAAGAACGGAATATATATGTGTAAGAACTGAATATATGTGTAAGAACTGAATATATATGTGTAAGAACTGAATATATATGCGAAAGAACGGAATATATATGTGTAAGAACTGAATATATATGTGTAAGAACTGAATATATATGTGTAAGAACTAATATTCGTGTTAGTACTGAATATATATGCGTAAGAACGGAATATATATGTTTAGGAACTGAATATATATGCGTAAGAACTGAATATATATGTGTAAGAACTGAATATATATGCGTAAGAACTTAATATATGCGAACGAATATATATTTGTGTAAGAACTGAATATATATGTGTAAGAACTGAATATATATGTGTAAGTACTGAATATATACGTGTAAGAACTGAATATATATGTGAAAGAACTGAATATATATGAGTAAGAACTGGATATATATGTGTAAGAACTGAATATATATGTGTAAGAGCGGAATATATATGCGTAAGAACGGAATATATATGAGTAAGAACTGAATAAATATGTGTAAGAACTGAATATATATGTGTAAGAACTGAATATATATGTGTAAGAACTGAATATATATGTGTAAGAACTGAATATATATGTGTAAGAACTAAATGTATATGCGTAAGAACAGAAAATATATGCGTAAGAACTGAATATATATGCGTAAGAACGGAATATATATGTGTAAGAACTGAATATATATGTGTAAGAACTGAATATATATGTGTTAGAACTCAATATATATGTGTAAGAACTTCATATATATGTGTAAGAACGGAATATATATGAGTAAGAACTGAATATATATGCGTAAGAACGGAATATATATGCGTAAGAACGGCGTAAGAAAGGAATATATATGCGTAAGAACGGAATATATATGCGTAAGAACTGAATATATATGTGTAAGAACTGAATATATATGTGTAAGAACTGAATATATATGTGTAAGAACTGAATATATATGTGTAAGAACTGAATATATATGTGTAAGAACTGAATATATATGTGTAAGAACTGAATATATATGTGTAAGAACTGAATATATATGTGTAAGAACTGAATATATATGCGTAAGACTTGAATATATATGTGTAAGAACTGAATATATATGTGTAAGAACTGAATATATATGCGTAAAAACTGAATATATATGTGTAAGAACTGAATATATATGTGTAAGAACTGAATATATATGTGTAAGAACTGAATATATATGCGTAAGACTTGAATATATTTGCGTAAGAACTGAATATATTCGTAAGAACTGAATATATATGTGTAAGAACTGAATATATATGTGTAAGAACTAAATGTATATGCGTAAGAACAGAAAATATATGCGTAAGAACTGAATATATATGCGTAAGAACGGAATATATATGTGTAAGAACTGAATATATATGTGTAAGAACTGAATATATATGTGTTAGAACTCAATATATATGTGTAAGAACTTAATATATATGTGTAAGAACGGAATATATATGTGTAAGAACTCAATATATATGCGTAAGAACGGAATATATATGCGTAAGAACGGCATAAGAACGGAATATATATGTCTAAGAACGGAATATATATGTGTAAGAACTGAATATATGTGTGTAAGAACTGAATATATATGCGTAAGAACGGAATATATATGCGTAAGAACTAAAAATATTTGTGTAAGAACTGAATAAATATGCGTAAGTACTGAATATATATGCGTAAGAACTGAATATTTATGCGTAAGAACTGAATATATATGTGTAAGTACTGAAATTATATGTTTAAGAACTGAATATATATGTGTAACAACTGAATATTTATGCGTAAAAACTGAAAATCAATGCGTAAGAACTGAATATATTCGTAAGAACTGAATATATATGCTTAAGAACTGAATATATATGTGTAAGAACTGAATATATATGTGTAAGAACTGTATATATATGCGTAAGAACTGAATATATGCGTAAGAACTGAATATATATGCGTAAGAAATGAATATATGCGTAAGAACTGAATATATATGTGTAAGAACTGAATATATATGCTTAAGAACTGAATATATATGCGTAAGAACGGAATATATATGCGTAAGAACTGAATATATATGTGTAAGAAGTGTTTATATATGTGTAATAACTGAATATATATGTGTAAGAACGGAATATATATGTGTAAGAACTGAATATATGTGTAAGAACTGAATATATATGTGTAAGAACTGAATATATATGCGAAAGAACGGAATATATATGTGTAAGAACTGAATATATATGTGTAAGAACTGAATATATATGTGTAAGAACTGATATTCGTGTTAGAACTGAATATATATGCGTAAGAACGGAATATATATGTTTAGGAACTGAATATATATGCGTAAGAACTTAATATATGCGAACGAATATATATTTGTGTAAGAACTGAATATATATGTGTAAGAACTGAATATATATGTGTAAGTACTGAATATATACGTGTAAGAACTGAATATATATGTGAAAGAACTGAATATATATGTGTAAGAACGGAGTATATATGAGTAAGAACTGAATATATGCGTAAAAACGGAATATATATGCGTTAGAACGGAATATATATGCGTAAGAGAGGAATATATATGGGTAAGAACTGAATATATACGTGTAAGAACTGAATATATATGAGTAAGAACTGAATATATATGTGTAAGAACTGAATATATATGTGTAAGAGCGGAATATATATGCGTAAGAACGGAATATATATGAGTAAGAACTGAATAAATATGTGTAAGAACTGAATATATATGTGTAAGAACTGAATATATATGTGTAAGAACTGAATATATATGTGTAAGAACTGAATATATATGTGTAAGAACTAAATGTATATGCGTAAGAACAGAAAATATATGCGTAAGAACTGAATATATATGCGTAAGAACGGAATATATATGTGTAAGAACTGAATATATATGTGTAAGAACTGAATATATATGTGTTAGAACTCAATATATATGTGTAAGAACTTAATATATATGTGTAAGAACGGAATATATATGAGTAAGAACTGAATATATATGCGTAAGAACGGAATATATATGCGTAAGAACGGCGTAAGAAAGGAATATATATGCGTAAGAACGGAATATATATGCGTAAGAACTGAATATATATGTGTAAGAACTGAATATATATGTGTAAGAACTGAATATATATGTGTAAGAACGGAATATATATGTGTAAGAATTGAATATATATGTGTAAGAACTGAATATATATGTGTAAGAACTGAATATATATGTGTAAGAACTGAATATATATGTGTAAGAACTGAATATATATGTGTAAGAACTGAATATATATGCGTAAGACTTGAATATATATGTGTAAGAACTGATTATATATGTGTAAGAACTGAATATATATGTGTAAGAACTGAATATATATGCGTAAAAACTGAAAATCAATGCGTAAGAACTGAATATATTCGTAAGAACTGAATATATATGCGTAAGAACTGAATATATATGTGTAAGAACTGAATATATATGTGTAAGAACTGTATATATATGCGTAAGAACTGAATATATGCGTAAGAACTGAATATATATGCGTAAGAAATGAATATATGCATAAGAACTGAATATATATGTGTAAGAACGGAACATATATGCTTAAGAACTGAATATATATGCGTAAGAACGGAATATATATGCGTAAGAACTGAATATATATGTGTAAGAAGTGAATATATATGTGTAAGAACTGTATATATATGCGTAAGAACTGAATATATGCGTAAGAACTGAATATATATGTGTAAGAACGGAATATATATGCTTAAGAACTGAATATATATGCGTAAGAACGGAATATATATGCGTAAGAACTGAATATATATGTGTAAGAAGTGAATATATATGTGTAATAACTGAATATATATGTGTAAGAACGGAATATATATGTGTAAGAACTGAATATATGTGTAAGAACTGAATATATATGTGTAAGAACTGAATATATATGCGAAAGAACGGAATATATATGTGTAAGAACTGAATATATATGTGTAAGAACTGAGTATATATGTGTAAGAACTGAATATATATGTGTAAGAACTGAATATATAGGCGTAAGAACGGAATATATATGTTTAGGAACTGAATATATATGCGTGTGAACTGAATATATATGTGTAAGAACTGAATATATATGCGTAAGAACTGAATATATGCGTAAGAACTGAATATATATGCGCAAGAACGAATATATATTTGTGTAAGAACTGAATATATATGTGTAAGAACTGAATATATATTTGTAAGTACTGAATATATATGTGTAAGAACTGAATATATATGTGTAAGAACTGAATATATATGTGTAAAAACGGAGTATATATGCGTAAGAACTGAATATATGCGTAAAAACGGAATATATATGCGTTAGAACGGAATATATATGTGTAAGAACGGAATATATATGCGTAAGAACGGAATATATATGAGTAAGAACTGAATAAATATGTGTAAGAACTGAATATATATGTGTAAGAACTGAATATATATGTGTAAGAACTGAAAATATATGTGTAAAATCTGAATATATATGTGTAAGAACTAAATGTATATGCGTAAGAACTGAATATATGCGTAAAAACGGAATATATATGCGTTAGAACGGAATATATATGCGTAAGAACGGACTATATATGGGTAAGAACTGAATATATACGTGTAAGAACTGAATATATATGAGTAAGAACTGAATATATATGTGTAAGAACTGAATACATATGTGTAAGAGCGGAATATATATGCGTAAGAACGGAATATATATGAGTAAGAACTGAATAAATATGTGTAAGAACTGAATATATATGTGTAAGAACTGAATATATATGTGTAAGAACTGAATATATATGTGTAAGAACTAAATGTATTTGCGTAAGAACAGAAAATATATGCGTAAGAACGGAATATATATGTGTAAGAACTGAATATATATGCGTAAGAACTGAATATATATGTGTTAGAACTCAATATATATGTGTAAGAACTTAATATATATGTGTAAGAACGGAATATATATGTGTAAGAACTGAATATATATGCGTAAGAACGGAATATATATGCGTAAGAACGGCGTAAGAGCGGAATATATATGCGTAAGAACGGAATATATATGCGTAAGAACTGAATATATATGTGTAAGAACTGAATATATATGTGTAAGAACTGAATATATATGTGTAAGAACTGAATATATATATGTAAGAACTGAATATATATGTGTAAGAACTGAATATATATGCGTAATAATTGAATATATATGTGTAAGAACTGAATATATATGTGTAAGAACTGAATATATATGTGTAAGAACTGAATATATATGTGTAAGAACTGAATATATATGCGTAAGAACGGAATATATATGCGTAAAAACTGAAAATATTTGTGTAAGAACTGAATAAATATGTGTAAGTACTGAATATATATGCGTAAGAACTGAATATATATGTGTAAGAACTGAATATATATGCGTAAGAACGGAATATATATGTGTAAGAACTGAATATATATGTGTAAGAACTGAATATATATGTGTAAGAACTGAATATATATGTGTAAGAACTGAATATATATTGCGTAAGAACGGAATATATATGCGTAAGA
Organism: Cyrtodaria siliqua; assembly: GCA_037043455.1. Classification (NCBI taxonomy): domain Eukaryota; kingdom Metazoa; phylum Mollusca; class Bivalvia; order Adapedonta; family Hiatellidae; genus Cyrtodaria; species Cyrtodaria siliqua. The sequence continues at coordinate 58,988 of JAWPHD010014497.1, forward strand.
ACTGAAAATATTTGTGTAAGAACTGAATAAATATTCGTAAGTACTGAATATTTATGCGTAAGAACTGAATATATATGCGTAAGAACTGAATATATATGTGTAAGAACTGAAATTAGATGTTTAAGAACTGAATATATATGTGTAACAACTGAATATATATGCTTAAAAACTGAAAATCAATGCGTAAGAACTGAATATATTCGTAAGAACTGAATATATATGCGTAAGAACTGAATATATATGTGTAGGAACGGAATATATATGTGTAAGAACTGAATATATGTGTAAGAACTGAATATATATGTGTAAGAACTGAATATATATGCGAAAGAACGGAATATATATGTGTAAGAACTGAATATATATGTGTAAGGACTGAGTATTTATGTGTAAGAACTGAATATATATGTGTAAGAACTGAATATATATGCGTAAGAACGGAATATATATGTTTAGGAACTGAATATATATGCGTAAGAACTGAATATATATGTGTAAGAACTGAATATATATGCGTAAGAACTGAATATATGCGTAAGAACTGAATATATATGCGCAAGAACGAATATATATTTGTGTAAGAACTGAATATATATGTGTAAGAACTGAATATATATGTGTAAGTACTGAATATATATGTGTAAGAACTGAATATATATGTGTAAGAACTGAATATATATGCGTAAGAACGGAATATATATGCGTAATAATTGAATATATATGTGTAAGAACTGAATATATATGTGTAAGAACTGAATATATATGTGTAAGAACTGAATATATATGTGTAAGAACTGAATATATATGCGTAAGAACGGAATATATATGCGTAAGAACTGAAAATATTTGTGTAAGAACTGAATAAATATGTGTAAGTACTGAATATATATGCGTAAGAACTGAATATATATGTGTAAGAACTGAATATATATGCGCAAGAACGAATATATATTTGTGTAAGAACTGAATATATATGTGTAAGAACTGAATATATATGTGTAAGTACTGAATATATATGTGTAAGAACTGAATATATATGTGTAAGAACTGAATATATATGCGTAAGAACGGAATATATATGCGTAATAATTGAATATATATGTGTAAGAACTGAATATATATGTGTAAGAACTGAATATATATGTGTAAGAACTGAATATATATGTTTAAGAACTGAATATATATGTGTAACAACTGAATATATATGCGTAAGAACTGAAAATATTTGTGTAAGAACTGAATAAATATGTGTAAGTACTGAATATATATGCGTAAGAACTGAATATATATGTGTAAGAACTGAATATATATGCGTAAGAACGGAATATATATGTGTAAGAACTGAATATATATGTGTAAGAACTGAATATATATGTGTAAGAACTGAATATATATGTGTAAGAACTGAATATATATTGCGTAAGAACGGAATATATATGCGTAAGAACTGAAAATATTTGTGTAAGAACTGAATAAATATTCGTAAGTACTGAATATTTATGCGTAAGAACTGAATATATATGTGTAAGAACTGAAATTAGATGTTTAAGAACTGAATATATATGTGTAACAACTGAATATATATGCGTTAAAACTGAAAATCAATGCGTAAGAACTGAATATATTCGTAAGAACTGAATATATATGCGTAAGAACTGAATATATATGTGTAGGAACGGAATATATATGTGTAAGAACTGAATATATGTGTAAGAACTGAATATATATGTGTAAGAAATGAATATATATGCGAAAGAACGGAATATATATGTGTAAGAACTGAATATATATGTGTAAGGACTGAGTATATATGTGTAAGAACTGAATATATATGTGTAAGAACTGAATATATATGCGTAAGAACGGAATATATATGTTTAGGAACTGAATATATATGCGTAAGAACTGAATATATATGTGTAAGAACTGAATA